>KZ651698.1:303347-319978 GCA_001010745.2 Gerris buenoi | reverse complement strand
AAGCCGTTTTCCCGGGAAAAATCTAGTTCCTGAGACAATAGCTTAAAACGCGGATGGAGAGAGCCCGGGTTCGATTCCCCGCCCGGGAGAAGTTATTTTTATGATATTTTTGATGAAATTTCCAATAGTAATTAAATGTACATATATGAGAAAGTTTGTCTGAGTTGTCTCGGACCGATTTTTTCTTCGTTGCATGACGATTATGTTATGCAATAAACAATTTCTTGTTTGGTAGAGCATTAATTGAGAAAGGCTCGACTGATTTCAATGCAATTTCCAGTTTGGTAGATTAACTTTATTCGGCGCCCAACATAGGCTACAGTAGATATCGCAGCGCTCTTAGATTTCGTGTATTTTGATTGTTTGTAAAAACTAAACTGATATAAAATATGAAGAGATCTAATTTAATATATTTTATTAGTTCTATCGAGTTCATAATATTCGTGTAAGTAAAAATATAAAACATTTCTATTTGCTCTAAAACAAATATAGTTTCTAGTGCTCCCTTTTCAACCTTGCAATTAACATTTTCAGTTGTAGCAATAATTGATTGCTGAGATTGTTGTTTTATCAAATGTTTATGGCTGACAAGTGCATCCAATCAAGTGTTTTTATCTTATGATAAATTATCCTTTAGAAATGTGCTCAAGGTTTCAATTAATAATTAATAAATAGAAGTGCATATAATTTTCTTGTAATATATTAAATATTATATTAGCTTTAGTTGAAACATGGTTTCGCCTTTGGAGTAGAACTAAAACCTTGGAGAATGCTTTGATTTCACGCTTCTTCAATGCTATAATGTATTCTTACTTAGCTATTACAAACTTTAGTATGGGATGTTGTAAATTAATATTGAGAAGTTTCATTTGAGATTGTGAACATTTTGGTTTCTAACTATTCTGGAACTTTGCCTTTCAGCTCTTCAAAGTGGGTTCCATTAGCGGGTTAAGTGATGGAATAAATTTAAATGATAAATTATAATATGAAATTATCATCTATTATCGATTCCAATTCTTCGAGGAAACATTATAATTATAATAATGTATCTATTATAAAGTTATATAGGTGAAATCGTATGCTTAATTTATCTCACGTTTCATCTCATCGTTGTACACTATGTTAGTGTACAACGATTAAAAATCATGTTTTGTTTTTATGTGTTTTTCTTTGTAAACCTTTTTTATGCCTCCTATTTCAAAAATTCCAAGACAGAAATACGTTTCAGAAATCAGTGAACCTTTATGGTTCCGTGTATTGTCTGTCGCTCAATTTTTACGGAGTGACATATCTTAAAAAATATTTTTTAAATTTAGATGGTAGGTCATAATTAGTCCATTGTTTGTCCCTTGCGCACAAACCTACATTCATTACATCTATATCTTAAAAAGTACTCTGATTTTTATGAAATTTGGATGGTTTGTCGAAAGCAGATAGCCCTTTAGATTAATTCTAACCGTTTATGCTCTTAAAATTTTTTCTAAATTTATTCCAGGTACAAACAAAACAATTTTGACTGTTTTAATTTTTTTTACTTTCTTATATAATGAGAAAGCATTGTGTTGGCACGAAAATTCGATTTTGAGATTTTGATGAATTTATACAGATGAGGTCCTCTGAGTCCAAAAAATTGTTGTTGTTTTTTTAAAAATGTCTGTCTGTCGTCTATGTAGACGCCTGGAGCCTGAACTACTGGGCTGAGTTTGACGAAATTTTGCATACATGTTCAGAAAAATCATATCCCGAGGCGAAACCGAGAAATCAGTTGCCTTAAACCGACTGTTTTAATCAATCACAGCCATCACAGGCTTTATTTATTTAGAAAGAACAATTTCTTTTTTTAAAAAATGATTTTATTCTAATGTAAATTCGCGTCTATGTTTATCTAGCTTTATAAATGTTCTACTTGTAATTTGGTGTCAAGAATATAAAATTGTTATTTTCTTAGCTCAAAAATGACGTTGGTAATAATTATTTTCCTTTTTTGTTATAGGTATGTTTCCCTGTTCTTGAGTACTACAAGATAATGTAAGTGGGAGTTAAAGTATCTATAACTTTTTTTGTTTTATTTGAAAATAGCAAACAAATAATTATTGCTATTTGTAGTACAACAATGTTTTTACGATAGTCTATTTGTCATGAAATGATACCTTCTGCTTTGTCAGTGTCAGAACGCATGCAGTTACTAATTTGAAATATTATATTTAAAGCAAATTATAATAACAATAACAATTATACATTCCTTACTCCGATATGACTAAATTAAAAAGTAATTATTTGTTTTATAAAATAATTGTTCGAACTAAAAACCCTTAGAAATCGATCGCATTTCATAAACAAAAATAAAATACATTTGCATATGATTCCATTATTCAATATTCATATATGAAATAAGACTATTGTTTTAGATTGTACAATAGGACTATTTTCTTTTGTTCGGTGAAAACAATCAAATTATTAATAAAAAATATAGGATAGCTATTAAATAAATGTTTATAAATTCAGATATAGTTTCATTATGTATAATTTCATCTTTAATTAAATATAATGTTAATAATGTTATTTAATAATTAATTAATTATATATATGTTAAATTATATATAATTTCATGTTTATAAAATAGCTGATGGATTTTCGTGCTTCACTATCAATTTTTTTTTGTTTTGTTTTGCTTCCGAGCTTACCGAAGGTAACGGAAGCTATCTGATCGTTCTGAAGAACTAAAATATCTTATGTCTCCAATTTTGAAAACTCCAAGACAGAAATCAGTTTCAAACATCAGGCAACATTTTTGGTTCTGTGACTGTCTCTCTATCGGTATGTCGGTGTGCCGCTCAATTTTTGTGAACCAATATATCTACATGTCCGATTTTAATGTAATTTGTATGGTAGGTCATAATTAGGTCATTATTGGTCCCATTATAAGTCTCAACCTTCTGCGCTCAGGTAGTCCTGAAAAATCAATTTTTGCTAAATTGATACGTTAATTCATGTAAACAATCAAACAATTTTTGACAGATTTAAACAGGGAATCAATTAAACAAATGAGACAATAATGGCTTGTGGAAGCATAAAATCAATAAAGTACATAATAGCATGCGAGGAAGCTATGTGGCACACCTTATCGCATTCCTAGGTTAAAATTGGAATTATCTTTTATTAATGGAGGTATGTACTTAGATCCTAATAAAAAGAAATCCTTTTCCAAGAACTTTGTATATCTTCATATGATCACTCTGGGAAGAATTCCTTTTACGCTTCTTTATTTTAATCTTTGTCTCTATTTTCCTCCTTAGAGATTAAATTTCAGAAAATCACTTCTTGAAATCAGTATTATTACAGCAATTGTCTCACCAAATATGTACTATAATTTTAGCGTTTCAAAGAAGCAGTGATAATTACCAATGTTAGTGAGGGAACTTGCGGTTTCGATCATATATGGCTATTATCATGAATTAAAATGAAGTTTTTTGTGTCAATTGGTTCCGGTGAAATCGTCATGACTAATTTTGCATGCAGTAAATCAGTACCATAATAAATTAAGATAGCGGATCGTAAAAAGATTTCTTAGCGTAAGTCTGGGGGCTATAAAAAAACCTACCCCACAATATTTTATGGTCATAGGTTCAGTGGTAGAGATATCATGATGTCAGTAGCTTTTGCAATTTTTATATCTAGATAAGCGTAAATTCAACCTTATTTTCATATTGCATTACAAAAAAAACGTACTTATCACGTTCAGCCCGGTGGTAAGGTTAATTCTTCGCGAGAGTCTGGGGCAAGTTTCTGACCTTTCATACTCGCCCCAAACCCAACTACATATATCTTTTTTAAGTCCTACCATATGCTACAAAAATTTAACATTCGCTTTACTGACTAAATGATATATCGTCAAATTATTTGTATTTGCTACTTTCAGAATTTAAATCAATTATATTTCTGTAGAACAGACAATCGCGATATCCAACAGGCTATCGAAAAGTTGTTGTCCACTTAAATAACCGGACTTTCCGGATAAAACGGCCAGATGGCGACCATGTGCTGTGCATATGTATGAAGTATGAGGTCAAAGTTGTTTTACTACTTTGAAGTATCACTGTAGATTTAAGAGTCATGATTCTGTCCTCTTTCATCTGCTGACTTTGATTAGCTTCTTTCTTTAGTGTCAATTGTGGTAATATTCGAGTCGTTTACACTTTGATAAAATTGCACTTGAATTGGATTTGATATATTTTTTTTTTTTTATCTTAAGGAAATATCGTATACTTTCTGCAATCATGTAAGATTCTATCGTTCAAAATTTTAAACCAAGAATACAACAAGGCCATATAATGGAAAAAGATGAACGGAATATTCCCTGGAGGATTAGGGAATTCGATATTAGCTTAACATTCAATTACACACTAATTGATTGTTTACCTGACACAGCATTAAACACTGCGCTAGTTGATACAGTGATTAAAATGTATGGAAAAACCCCGGTGACGTAACTCCTGGAGCTGGATTTATCACACTCTCTCTATCAATATCACGTTTTGTCACTATGATCGTGATCGTGTCATTCGTTAATTTTCTATTTTCTTTTGTTTTTAAGATAGTTTTATTTTTTTTTATTTTTTTACTACATATTAATAGTTTTTAATGATTCATTTTAGCTATTTTTAATTAATTTTAGCTATTTGTTAGCTATATAAATTATGAATTTCAGTTACAGTTAGAGGTCAATTATAGTGGCTGGTAACTGAACTATTGAATAATAATAATTAAAAAAAATTTACTAATAAAATAAAATAAGGTTTTTTTGTTGAATAAACAACATTTTATGTTGTCAAATAAATTATATTAAATTATTATATATGTTTATTATTATAATTCATAAAATGTATAATTTAGTTTATCAATTTTTGGTTCTGTTTAGAATATTCTGATTTCAGAATATTGTAAGCTTTAAGCTTACAATATTGACAAAAATATATTGTATTAATATTGGACAAAAAACATGCCTCTTCGCTAAAAGTATCTTTATTGTACAAAGCCGCTTAACTTTAAATCACCAGAAGGGAAAAGTTAAGTTAAAGCCGAAGTGCGAATATAGACTGAATTTTGATTTAATTTTATAAATGTATACCTGGTGACCTCTTTTAACATCCTTTTACCGCCATAAACCGCAAAGACCTTCTTTGGTGCTTATTGGGTCATTAAAAATGAACGCTCTTTTTTATAAATGCAATAACTAAGTCAAAATTGATCAACGTTTTTATTTATTTAAAACTTTATAATCTGCCACTCAAAAGTGAAAATTTATATCTAGCGCATATATTCACTTCAGCGCAGTCAGTACAGGAACCCGATCTTTGAAATTTGCAATTACTCTCTCTTATAGTCATCCCCGCCGAACAGGTCAAATTTTCATCTGAAGATTTTTTGTCAACAAGCAACCCATTTTCTGTAAACTTTCACCAACCTCCATATTTTTGATGCTACATGGCAACGTCCAAAGATCTGGCTAAGTTCCCCGTCGGTTTCTGCTTAGCCTTAGCTTGTTTCTCATTTGCGAGGTTTACATCAGGTTTACTTTCGATAGACTGTTCATTTCAACCAGTTCTCAATACTAAGCGTATCTACGACACTATATTCATAAAACGACAAATTATCATCCAATCGTAGTAATAACAGATTTAAAAAATGACAAAAACAGTGCTGCCACCTTAAAACATATAAATTCCAGTGAAATTAAAAAGAGTGTCCTTTGTAAATGACCATATATGTTAGGATAAAGGGTTGTCTTTATCCCTCCCCTCTCTGTAAATAACAGATAGCATATAATAGATATTTTCAATAGTAGATTATCTCTATTCTCTGATTATGTCAATGTGATCTAACTTGGTTTATATTAAACATTAGCTACAGTGGTTTTTGTACCATAAGCAGATCAAATATTCATTTTTTAAGTCAATCTAGATTCTATTTGTCTAATATTGTACTAAGACATTTCAAATCTTAAAATCTGTCTTGACTCGTACATTGACTCTCTCTTTTATTTTATATTACCTCCTGTCCTGTTTTAACCAATCCGGCAACTAATTTTTTCTGTTGTCTCCGATTTAAACTAACAAGCTTTTACCCTGAAGTGTAAACTCGCCTTTGCATTTAATGAGGAGCCAGAATGTTTCTTGTAACTAGTTAAAATACTAGCTAAGCTCTGGTTCTTAGTCTAAGTAATTGATTAAAAGAATGGATTAAAGTCAAGTTTTTCTTAGCCTGTAACTCTGTAATAAATACTATAAAGTTGCTACAATAAAAATGTATCTGGTTTTAGAAGAACCTTATCAACCTGACCACTTCTTAGGTCTATAGGCAGAGTTACAGCTATATTTATTTATTTTTTTGCTTTTAATATTCATTAAAAGTCGAACAACTTAAAGTACGTTTTTCGTTGATTTTATAATTCTGCTGGATTAGTATTCATGTCGAGTAAATGCAAATGAAATAACTTTTTAAATGCTACAAGAAATTGCATGTGTTTTCTTACGTATTTAGGCATTTTAATCATTTATTTAAATAATTATTTATAGTAAGTAGTTATTATAGTACCTAAGTTTTATTACATTGTATCTATTAATTAGCTATCGACTCAAGCGATTATCGCTGGAGACGCTCAGCTAGGAAAACGTACCTTACTAGTTATTCAGTGAACACAAGGTAAACTAATAGATTATATTAAACTGCAGTCTTAAATTTGAAGAAAAAAAATCTCAATACTTTAATTTTTCAAAATTTCCCAAACTCAAGTGGAAATATCTGCGTTTTTTGAGGTACCTTGTAATCAGACATTAATTAGTGGTTCATACTTTTGTCCTTTGTTGGCGTAAACATATTTTTGAAATAAATGAATTCAGTGCTCACTCATTTTATAGCGAGACAATTTTAAACAATAAGTAAATAATAAAATTTCCAGCTCAAACAGAAAGTTTAGTCTACTAGATTTAGTTATTTTTTATAACCAGGTTTCTATTATTTTTTTTTAATAATCAACCTGAGTTACAGCTATATTTATTTATTTGTTTGCTTTTAATATTCATTAAAAGTCGAACAACTTAAAGTACGTTTTTCGTTGATTTTATAATTCTGCTGAATTAGTATTCATGTCGAGTAAATGCAAATGAAATAACTTTTTAAATGCTACAAGAAATTGCATGTGTTTTCTTACGTATTTAGGCATTTTAATCATTTATTTAAATAATTATTTATAGTAAGTAGTTATTATAGTACCTAAGTTTTATTACATTGTATCTATTAATTAGCTATCGACTCAAGCGATTATCGCTGGAGACGCTCAGCTAGGAAAACGTACCTTACTAGTTATTCAGTGAACACAAGGTAAACTAATAGATTATATTAAACTGCAGTCTTAAATTTGAAGAAAAAAAATCTCAATACTTTAATTTTTCAAAATTTCCCAAACTCAAGTGGAAATATCTGCGTTTTTTGAGGTACCTTGTAATCAGACATTAATTAGTGGTTCATACTTTTGTCCTTTGTTGGCGTAAACATATTTTTGAAATAAATAAATTCAGTGCTCACTCATTTTATAGCGAGACAATTTTAAACAATAAGTAAATAATAAAATTTCCAGCTCAAACAGAAAGTTTAGTCTACTAGATTTAGTTATTTTTTATAACCAGGTTTCTATTATTTTTTTTTTATAATAATTTAGGTTTAACTATCGGTTTATCGTTATTGTAACTTACATTATTATTGTAATCAATTATAATAAATACAATGTCTCTGTCTTCATATTTATAAACATTGTTTAAATTGTGTGTTTCTAATGAAGCATAATTAAAAGTAAGTTAATTTAATTTAAATAATTTCAACCCAATGGTTTAACTTATATTTCTACCAATGAACTTTTGACTGATAAATGAAGGAGTATGATAAATTTAGCTATTAGATTACTCAATACTTTTTAATTATTATGTTTATAATTATGTCATTAGTCTTATCAAAATTTGCTAATCGAGTTCACCTTGAAATTTTCAAAATATTTCATGTTATTTTTGGTTTCAAAATAACAACTTATCATTATTGGTTTTTTTGACTTATTAGTTTTTTCTATTTATTATTTAATTTGAGCAATTATTTGTTTTGTAACTTGAGTTTGTCAAGCCTTTTTGTTAGAAGTTAGATTTTAAATAGAGTTTAAAACCGTAAATTAATTCTATAGTTGGTGGTACGTATCTAAATTGTCGTAGGAAATTGTGGAACTTCGTTTTTTAAAAATATCCTCTGAAATAGGTTGTTTTCTTGACAAATGTGCTTTTGGCCAAATTGCTATGTAAGAAATAAATTCCTCATTAAAAAAAATTCCTAGGGGAATTAAAACTCCGACAGTTTTTATTTCTTTGTGAGATTAAAGTTTTAACGACATTTTATCAATTAGAAACTTTTATCAAAAAAAGGCGTTAATGGCTTTTATCAAAACTTTCCAATAATATTGTCCTATATCGTAGATGTATCGGTACTTCTTTAGATCGTTACTCCCCTTTGATTTTTTTATAATATTAACGACTTTGACTAAATAACTAATAACTAATAAGACAAAGATATGCTTAGTCTAATGTTCTTTCGGACAAAGGATCATCAAACTTCTGTTTTTATTAGGAGAGTAACAGTCTAAAGGAGAACATTCCGTACCCCTTCTTCAGATTGTTATTCCGCTGTTTTTTTTATAAGGGGAATAACAATCTAAATAAGTGCCGATGTTATCTTAAGTATAATAAGTATACATCTAAGATCTAAGTAGCATTCACCTTCTGCCTTCTTTATACGTGTCCATTATATATGATCTTTAATATTTTTGGTTATAGATGATATTTGTATATGATATAGAGATAGTTATATTATGTTATAGATGATATTTATTTGTTTTGATTATAGATGATATTTTTTTCAAATTTAACTCCTTTTTGGAGCCCCGCATTATTCTTCAGGATTTAGAGACTGTCATTTATTTTCAGGTTATATTTTCGGATCATTCTTTTGTATAATACTGGTTTAAATTAAATTTAAGATTTCCTCTTTTTAAATCCATCAATATACGAAAAGTTTCCTTCCTATTTTAGCTGAGCGGTATTTGACAGGAATTTTCATAGGTAAAAAGTCAACGATAAACTAAAATATAGACTATGTAGAAATATCTTATTATGGTTTTTCTGGTCATTCGTACTTTTATTGTACTGACAATACATCATCATTTCCTTTTGATTGGATTTAACTCATTTAGAAAAATAGATTCATAAAAATAACAACATTGTATATAGTGTCAGAAAGAGGTTTTCTAATAAATTTAGAAAATGCCTTAATTATGGTTGAAACAAAATAGCAAATGTTTTTATTTAAACTTTCTTCTGCTACTTGTTCAATAAAAACGATTGAAACTGTTATATGTTAAGACATTTGAAATCATGATTCATCGCTTAATATATCATGGTAATTTAAATTTATTCTATATAAATTATAAATGTCTCGATTGAAATATTCTTGCTACCAATATTCAATTTGTTGTTCACTTTCCTTTTTTTTTACAAGACAAAATAATGTAGAGAACGATCTCCGAATCTCGTATATAGGAAAATTGTTGTCGCAGCAAAGACACCCAAGGGTTCCTTCTTTGGGTAGAATTTTTTATTTCTTATCTTGTCTCGGTAACACTTATTATTCATTCTTAATGGACTAAGGACTTTGCAGCATTGTCTGTAAATCCCCGAAATAGACTGTTAAGTCACGTACAGTTCTCTTCTCCTAATGTCCCTGAAAAGGAGTCTTATAATTTCTCCATTCTCCGTCCGTCTGTCACGCCCTCCTCCTCCCTCTTTAATTTTTAACCAATTAAACTTAAAAACAAGAAACATTAAGTGTAATTCTTATCTTATTAAGGATTAAGAGTTTAATGCAGGACTATTACATACTTATAGGACACTATACCACAGTGATTGATTTAAAGTTAGTCGAACCGTCTTCAAATTTTGGAACCTGATTCAATTTGTTTTGACACCTTACTACATATCGTTGGATTAGGAGTGCCCAGAGGGCTTGGATGGCGCAAGCTGCACCATAAGAATTTTTGGGGGAATCTAATTTTGGGGCATTTATTAGAGATTAAGGGAATTTGTAGTTATGCCAAGTGATTCAGGCAGTTTTGGGGGGGATTTGCGCCATGGGCCTTGAGGGGATGCTCTAATAGGGATGCTTAAAAAAACTATGTTATTTTTACATAAATCCAAAACGGTGGTTTTCTAACATTTTGAGAACTTGGTTTTTCAAATTCCCAAAATGTTACCTCCTTTTTCTCAGTGTACTTTTTAAAAATGATATTATGATTGCAACACAGTTGTTATTATAATTTAGTGGGCATAAATCATTATAAAGAAAACATACTGACTATAGTTTGCGCACTGTCCTAATAGCCATGCATTGTTTTTACTTATAAACCTAAATAATACTAGAAAGTTGTTAGGCTATTTATACGTTTACAATTGGATCAAAAAAAGAACTATCTATTTATATCTTGGAAATAATTTATTTTCGCTGTACAGTATATTTGCCTATTATTAGCATTCTTATATAACTTTAGTTGAATCTTAGTGATGTAATTTTGTTGTTGTAAAAGTCGTGTCTGGCAGTGACGTACTTTAATTTTTTTGTAGTCTGATAAGGTTATTTTAAATTTAAATCCATCAGTCTATTAGTTTCTTGCAAATTTTAATAAAAAGAAAGTGAAATCAACCATTCTGTAATATCTTGTCATTATTACTTCTTATCTGAACTGTATTTTCAAGGTAGGAATACTTGTATGTCTGCGAGATAAATTATGATGTTAAAAGAAAGAGAATGATTTAAGAGTCTCTATTCAGAATAACTTGATTTCCCTTGAGTCTTATATCATCTTCCACAATGTAAAGTGGCAACATTTGCTCGAATCCTTGAATATCTTTTATCTACAACCATATTCACCTTGCGTCGAAAAATCAATTGATGATCATCCTACATCCTTGAAATATAGGATTGTTCAAATGCATTCATAAACAAGGAAATGTGTTTTTATTTTTTGTTTCAAACGATCCCAATGATAACGGAATGAATAAATAGAATTTCTTTTGAAAAAGAGTTACGAAATATTATCATTGAAATTGCCAATGTTAGTATGAGGTGATGTACTCGTCCTTGTCTCTGTGATGTATTCATGTGCACATGGAATCTAGATGAGCCTATTTATTAATTCATCTCTTCTGTATATAATTGTCTCCATGCATTAAATAGTGAGTGTAGGTTGCAACAACTGACTTATAGTTTGTGTTTCCAATAGTTAATTGTATTCAGCTGATCTAACTTAATCTATTTTTAGGGTTTTGTAGATACTTCTCAAAACCCTTATGCCGAGGGTGATGTGTCTGTCTGTCCGTCGCTCTTTGGCTCATAGCGCCCGAACCATTTAAGCTAAAATGCTGAAATTTATAACACTGGCGTAACTTCCGGGCCCAAACACAGGACATATACACAAAAGTTAAAAATTTAATATGCGCATGCGCAATTCGAAAAAATGCGGTAAAGTCAAAAATTTAGATTTTTTTTAATTTTCGAGTGGGGTATCAAATGAAAGCTGCTGAATAGCAGATTACAAATATATGAATAAATTTTTAAATTTCGCTTTCCTTATTGGTCAAATAAATCAAAATACACCCAAAATTGCCCCCCCTCAACTACCATATAACGGCTGGATGTAAAATTTCAAAATAATTCATACTAATACCCTATTGTGGGGTGATGTAAATTCCGGGAGTGCATCGAAAAATTTTAAAAATTGCCAATTTTAGGCGCGAAAATTTAAAATTTGCCCAAAATTTTATTTTTTTAAAATTTTGAGTTGGGTATCAAATGAAAGCTCCTGAATAGTAGGTAACAAATATCTAAATACATTTTTAAATTTTGCATTCCTTATAGGTTAAAAAAATCAAAATATACCCAAAAAAAATTTTCCCCCCCCCAACCACTATAGATCGGCTGGTGCTAAAATTTCGAAATAATTCATGCTAATACCTTATTATGGCGCGATGAAAATTCCGGGAGTTCATCCTAAATTTTCAAAAATTGCCAATTTTAGGCGCGAAAATTTAAAATTTGCCCAAAATTTTATTTTTTTAAAATTTTGAGTTGGGTATCAAATGAAAGCTCCTGAATAGTAGGTAACAAATATCTAAATACATTTTTAAATTTTGCATTCCTTATAGGTTAAAAAAATCAAAATATACCCAAAAAAAATTTTCCCCCCCCCAACCACTATAGATCGGCTGGTGCTAAAATTTCGAAATAATTCATGCTAATACCTTATTATGGCGCGATGAAAATTCCGGGAGTTCATCCTAAATTTTCAAAAATTGCCAATTTTAGGCGCGAAAATTTAAAATTTGCCCAAAATTTTATTTTTTTAAAATTTTGAGTTGGGTATCAAATGAAAGCTGCTGAAGAGTAGGACACAAATATATATTTGCTTTTTTAAATTTTGCGTTCCTTATTGGTTTATTACTGATAAAAAACATTGTGACCCCCCGGGGGATCGAACCCGGGACTTTTAGATTGAAGACAAGAAATCATTATTTACATAATGGGTATGCTTACTCATCTACAAAACCCTAAAAAGTACTTGGACTAAGTACTTCCCTGTGATTTTTTATTTATTCGTTTTATAATTTGGCTGGGATTTTCCAGTTTTAATTCCGAGAACTGTCGCTAGAGAATGAATAAATGCAACTTGAAATTGATATATTGGTACTTTGACTTATAAATAAAAGTTTTTACGGAAGCTTGATGGCAAACCATTTTATATTTTGCTGGGATTTCTTCGTTTTAATTCTAATTACAAAGAACTGTCACTATAGAATGAATAAATGCTACTTGAAATAGATATATTGGTACTTTAATTACTTCTTTCTTTAATAATGAGAAACTAGTATTAAGTAAGCATTTAATGTAATTTTTTTGCTCTAAGGATTATAGCCACCAGTTAACAGAAGTCGAAAGGAAATCTATTAGCTGTGTAGTTCAGGTTATCATAGGTCACGCTAGTTTAACCATGTATAGAAATATCTCTTGAGATTCTATTAAATCCATTTTGTCTACAATGTAACCAATGGGAAACGCCCGACCACTTTGTAGGAAATTGCTCTGCCTTCATTCAATTCCAGCATTTGATAGATTTTAGTGGTCGGCGATTTATCCACACTAATGGAATTAAACCCTAATGGATAATACAACCTATCATTACACAGTATGAACAAATAAAATGGTTTTTATGTAAGAATATTTTTCATATTCGTATCATATAACCCTTTATTTCTATTCTCTGCTTATTCTTATCCATGCCTGTAGAGTATTAATAACTTTAATTCAATCCGCTTTTGGCTATATTTCACCTCTTTTGAGGCATCGTTAGGCCTTTAACAATTTCTCAAAAACGTAACTTAATTTATTTTCTTTCCCGGCAATTCACCTGCGCGTCTATACATAGTCACTATTTATTTAAGTTTATTCCCTTAAAAAAACTCATTTCCTCGTGTAGGAAACATGTCAATATTATATGTTATGTGTATGTTATTTGGAACACTGTCTCCATAAGAAGGCCTCATTAAATGTCGAGTTCAATGCGAGTGACATTGGATGTCACTCTATAGGAAAACTTTTTTTTTATTTTTCATGTACTCGTATGTTACAATTTATTATTTGGGTGTTATTTAAATTTTAGGATATATTTATATAATTGATCTATATTATATAATCTATATAATTTATAGGAATACATATTGATTTTCCTTCTGCAACCTTTTACTACTTCTGCAAATATTTTTATCACTGCCTTTCATTTTAAATTAATTATTTGTTTTATTTTATAAAGCATTTCAGAGGACACAATTATATCTGTCTTTAAACCTCGAGCTCCAGACAAAGTAGTTGTCTGACGTATGAAATCAACTCATCTTGTTATTCAGCATAACGTGGCATTGTTCCAGAATATGATGGTTAGTACTCAAGGTGCCGTCACATTGTGTTAGGATATTTTATAATATCACGACCTGTCCCAAAAAACCTGAAATCCTTCAAAAACCTTGTTTTTTCATGTTCTCTTGGTCCAAAGCGTTGCTTAACATCCAGTACATTGTCTTCAAGCTTGATTCTCCTGAAGAAAGGAAATTTTTGGAGGTCGAATCTCATAGCATCCTCTCTAAAAGATTAAATAACTCTATTTAATTTGTTTTTTATGTACACTGACATTTGAGAAGAGATTTAAACATTTACAGACATAGTACTTAATGTTTGTTCAATTTTTTGAGTTGAAAATTTGTTTAAAAGATTCGATGTGGTTAGAATTATATAATATCTTTCTATGTGTCATTCTTTTTTTTTAAAAAAAAAAGATGATATTTGCGGTGATGTTCTCGTACATCTTATATTAGAATATATTTCTTCAGAGTGATTTCGTAACTCTATTAGATAAACATTTTCCACGATGGTTTTAATATACCTTAGTGTTCTATAGTTTACACAGCTTTGAGAGAGTGAATGTTGGTGAGCTCTTCGCAAACTCAGATCTCTAGTCTGTTATATCGCTTTGGAATGTTCTATTAGAGAATGTCTCGACGATAAAGAATGCATTCATGTGTGCCAATGGCTACATTCCTCTCAGTTGAAACTATATTGCAACTTACTCTTGCTCAACCCACTTGCTCCGTGTCTAATTCGACCACACATGACACAGAATTGTGTTGAACAATGCATCTTAAACCCAACTGCATTGTCTGTATCTGTGACTTGTTTTTCGTGTCATCGACACGTAGTAATGACACAAATATTCTATTGTTCCTAGTTATCTGACTTTCTATAACCAATTTGACCTATCTTTTGTGCCATTTGTCCTCTTTATTCATTAAAATAATTTATCTCTTCCGTTCTCCAATAAATCAATTTGTAACACATTTACTTTACTTTTTGGCAATGCTGCTCCAATATATTTTAGAACGAAATTAAATTCAAGCTAGTTTCCACCAGTTCTGTCCACCAGGCATCTTACAACATTACATTTTCAGTTGTGGCTTTAACAACGACCTTAATGGTTTAACAATTGGTTTATTGTTAAACCATTGAATAGTTTTCCATTATTCAATAAATTATTTATTAAATTTTTTTAAAATTATAATCTTGTTTTAATTAGTCATAATGTTTTGTATCGTTAATCAGTCCCCATTGTCAATTGGAACCCATAGGGACACTACTTTTGCCGCTCATAAGATCATGATGCAACCCCTATTCTAACGTCTGAACTAGAGCATCCTATCTCCTGTAAATACGTTAGGTGTTAATACGTTAAATTATAAATTAGTCCCATCTTCCTCTTCTGTATACCTTGCAGTAAAAACAAATGCCCAAAATCAAGAAATTATGCGCTTGTGTAAGAAAACCTAACATCCAAACTTCTTTCATCTCCGAGAAGTTTTAAAGATATGGTAAGACAAACACTAGTCAAAAAATTATCCCCGATGTCTTACATACATGAAACGATTAAATTTTTATTGTTAAAAGTTTTCAGTTACGGACATAATAATACATTCGGAGAGCTATTGAATTCCCAATTAAGTCACGACGCTTTTATTCATTTTTTCCAAATCATTCAGTTTTTTAGTTAATTAGAGAAGTAGGATAGTACCTATTTAGTATTTCTTTATTTTTACTTTTTTGTACCATTTAACGGATAAATGCTTGAACTAAAGGTATTTAGAAAAGTGTAGAATGAATAGCGTCACACATTGTCTAACTTATTAGTAACTCTGATTGGCATTGTCTTCATGTTAATTAACAGAATTAGTCAATCTTGTAATGTGTTATTGTGACGTTCATGGACGTAGCTCTCTTTCTCTTAAAGAAAAAACACAAGAATATTCTAGAATATGGTGTAAGAGCTTGTAACTGATTTAACGCATTTCATTGAGAATATTAAAAGAAAAGAATGATCTTATTTGTGTTCTTTTGGTTCTCGATAGAAAGTGACTTTTAAAGAGTTTTTAAGTACCAAAGCAATTAAAAAAAAATCGGGTACAGGGTACTTCGGAACTTTTCCTCACTTCAGAGGCCACTAAAGTCTAAGCAGCATTTGACGTGGTCAGTACTTGGATGAGTGACCGTTCCGAACTAATAAAAAAACCTATTTTATCTCCAGTAGGGTAAAAAATTTATGATTTTGAATTAGTTTAGAGGGACTGAAGTAAGTCTTTTCCTCCCTGTACCAAAAAGTAGGGCGAAAAAGTAAAGATTGCAAGTTAATTATTTTATAAATAGTAGAAAATGAATGGTTAATGTAATGAAGATGTTGAAATCAGGTTGGCGTCACTGCTTTTACGACCATGTTTATCTATGTTTATAACCTGCATCTAAGTAACCTTCTATTTGAGTTTAATTCCAATTCTTATTTGTTTTTAATACTGAATCTCTAATATCTGCTATTAAAAGTGTTAATAATTATTGTTATTTATTAAAATAATAAATAAAAACTGTGCAATGAACGAAAATGTGTATTCACTTCC
>KZ651698.1:185263-211741 GCA_001010745.2 Gerris buenoi | reverse complement strand
CCCCCCCCCCCTCTTAACTTTTGAACGGTTTGAGATAAATTAATGAAACTTGGGGGATCTCTACCATGCAAAGGGAAGTTTGTTTTTAAGCAATCACCCACTAGGGGCAAGCACCCAATTTGCCCCCAGGTCACCTAACTTCAATATTTTAAAATCGGAGTGAATATTTTTGATAGCATATTTGGATTCTACGGTGAAACATTATAAACTTTTACTTCAAACTATTATTTCTACCTCCAATATTTTGCCCGCTACAGGGGGGGGGGGAAGGTATAAAAAGGGTAAATTTCAGCGCCTGGGGGCAAAATGGTGGTTGCCCCAACTACGCAAGTAGATGAATACACACTTCCCTTTACATGTTACAGATCCTCCAAGTTCCATTACTTTATTTCAAACCGTTTAGATTTTATAACTTATAATTTTTTTTACTATTTCGGAAGGGTTATTTGCTATCTTTGTCCCCCGTAGGGGGAAAATATTGGAGATAAAAAAAATAGTTAAAAGTAAAAGTTTATTCGTTTTTACCGTATAATCCAAATATGCTATCAAAAATATACACTCCAATTTAAAAATTTTGAAGTTGAGTGGCCTGTGGACAAAGTGGGTGGTTGCCCCTAGTGGGCGATTGCATGAAATAAAACTTCCCTTTGCATGGTAGAGACTCCCCAAGTTTCATTAATTTATCTCAAACCATTCAAAAGTTAAGAGGGGGGACTTTTGGTCCACCCTGTATACATCATATATTTCAAATACAGTTTTTGCTTCCGAGCTTACCGAAGGTAACGGAAGCTATGTAATCGTTCTGAAAAAAGAAAATATTTTGTCTCATTTTAAAAATTCGAAGACAGAAATCCGTTCCGGACAACAGGGAACATTTTTGGTTCCGTGTCTGTCGTGTTGGTTCCGTGTCTGTCACCCAATAAATATCAACCTTCTGCGCCTACTTGTTTCTTTTCCAAATGCGCACAAACATACATTTATTTACAGCAATAGCTTCAAAAGTACTTATCTGATTTGTATGAAACTGTTATATTTGATCGAAAGTTACCCACCGATAACCCCAGATTAATATAACTAAACCAACTAAACAAAATGCGCTTTTAACTTTTACTTAACTGATACTTTAATTTATGTAAAAAATCAAAATACTTTTGACAGATTAAAACAACTGGGGAAACAGTTAAACAAAAATAAATAAATAAATAGACTGCCAATTGGTGTGGCACATAGCTTCCTCGCATCCTATCACGTACTTTATTAATTTTATACTTTTACAAGCCATTACTGTCTTATTTGTCTAATTGTTTCCCCTGTTCTTTTATTCTGTCAAAATAGTTTGGATTTTTATACATAAATTAAAGTCTCAATTTAGCAAAAGTTAGAGAGCGCAGACGGTTCAAATCAAGCTAGGGCTATCTGCAGACTGCTTACAATCTGCGGAGCGCATTATTATCCAAACGGTTCGTTTTACGTACAAAATGAACATAAGGTTTCTTGTGTAAAATTTTTAATTCTTCAATTTTGATCTATCCTCAATTGGTCTCCGACTCAGAGGAATCAAGTTATTCACAAAAATACGTAAGACGTCGTGCAAAAACAATCACTATGCAAGTTATTGTAAAACTAGGGGGAAATTTAATAGTTTTGCTTTTTGATAATAATCTAAATTTGTCTCCATGCCATAGGAAGCGAGATATTCGTAAAATTGGTGCGGTGACGAATACTAAATATTCATAGATATACTTCCCCCTATAATCCGTAAACCGTCCATTGTATGTAAAAAATTAATGAAACTTTTTTTGTGGGAAATTTTATAATCTTTAATTTTGATAACCTCCAAGATTGGTGTCGGATCCATAGGAAGTGAGATATTCGTAAAAAACCGAATTCGTTGACAGTTGCCCTTTTAAGCTGAAAAGCTCATAAAAAAAAAAGGTCCTCCAAAACGCCTAAAATTCACCATTTTGAACCTAATTGTATAAAATTTTCCGGGGGTGGCCCCCCGGACCCCCCTTTTCTAGGAGGGTAAGCCCCCGANAAAAAAAAAGTTCTCCAAAACGCCTAAAATTCACCATTTGGAACCTAATTTTCTAAAATTTTCCGGGGGTGGCCCCCCGGACCCCCCTTTTCTAGGAGGGTAAGCCCCCGAGCCCCCCAAATCCTACTGCTGTGCGCAAGGGGCGGCAAAATGTGCTTCTGCCCCCCCTGAGAAAAAACCTAGATCCGGCACTGACATAAACGCATACAGTTGCTAAATGAATTTAAAAGATTACATTTGTAATAGTGAAATGAAAAATAGTCTTTTAAATAAACAGGCTTCTCGTCAACTAGTTAAGCAGTGAGTCTAAATTCTGTATGTGCGCCTACTCATTAACATCATAAGAACATAACATAAAGGAAAATAGGAAACCTATTTATTGATTGAAAGCGCGCTCAACGTTATTAAACTATTGGCATAGAGACTAATGTATTTTCTAACTTACATAATATCTGTTCAATATGACAGAGGCAAACTAGGTCCCACATGATTTAACCGTATATGCGTAAAGTAAACTTAGAAAAAGATGCGAAAGCTAAGAAAAAGACATGCGTTATGTGTTATTGTCGAATTGCTTTAAATTTAAATCAAGTTATATCTTCTAAACATATCTGAGATGTACAGTTTGTATGTTATGAGTTTTGACTTTCGACAGTGGCTTTATTTTTTTCGTCATATAGGTTGGCCAATCTGAGTGTACTAATCTTTTATTTTGTTTGTTTCAGGTATGTCTCTTCTTCTTTATCACAGTATATATGAGATAACAAGGTATATATTATATTTATTTATAATTCAATAATTATTACAAATTCTACTAAAAAGGGACTTTTTACTTTTGTAAAAGTAAAAAAGACTTTTTACTGGTGTCTTTCGTCGTTACGCATTTTAATCTTGGTGTTAGTGTATTATTGCTTCAGAGCTTACCGAAGGTAAAGGAAGCTTTGTGATTGATCTGAAAAAAAGAAATTCTGTTATTACTCTGAATTAAAAAATTCTTAGAGAGAAATCTGTTTCAACATCAAAGAACAGTTTTGGTCTCGTATCTATCTGTCTGTCATTCAGCAATTTTGGTTACTCCATAATATCTTAAAAATTACTCATCCGATTTTGAAGAGATTTCAACAATATATAAAAAAAAATTAAATACATTCTCGTAAAAACTAAAGTTACCCTTATTTTTAAACATTTATATGAGATATATTTGTATATACATACATATAGTAACATTAAAAGGAATAAGATCGACAAGTGTATAAAAATAGGAAGGAATCAAGATATTATTTGTTTTTCAGCTCGCATGATTATGTTGATAAACTTACATATGGTAAAATGGTAATACTAGATTCATTTACTTGTCTTGTCTCAAGTACTATCTTTATTTTTCCTTGAAAACAACTACTTGTCTTAAGAGACAGCTCTTATCTGTCGTTTCGTTCTCCAGTTACTAGAGAGGTAAATATTGTATTATGGTAATGCTGAATTAATTCGTAAAAAAATATTCAAGGACCGTTGAAAGAAATCCTTGTATGGCATGTCAAAAGTTTGTGCAAGGTATCGATACTGAGGTAGTGCGTCAATATGAAGGAATAGGTGACGTCACCTGTGTCACTAGTAAGAGATCAATAGGTCAGGACTCCTGAGTAGACGTGTGAACTCTTTAACCCTTACGTTTGTATGTCTCTATACTCAACTCATATTCTAGTGTCTCTCCTTGTTTCGCCTTCATTATAAGGACTGGTTATTGAGCAGAACTGAGTTTTGAAGGACGTTGAACCCTTTGTGCGCTTTAGTTTGACACAGTTAGGCACTCGACTCATGCCCCCAAGGGGAAGGGATGCTGGAGAAACTGACAGAAATGGGGTGTTCTCCTAATGCTCTTGTCTCGAGAAGTTTCAGCCACTCTACCCGACTGCCTTCACACCTAATTGCCAACCCATACATTATATGAATACCGAATTCCGCTTAAAACTCGGCTAGTCTATCATTACTACTTATCAAACTATGATTAGATTAAGCAATCTAGCTAAAATAGCTTTTAAATGAACAAGCAGAACTAGTTATTTTAGCATATTTTCTGATTTCGTTTTCAAACGTTGATATAATTGCTAATTAAATATTCGTTATATACCAATTTTATCGGAACCACATTCATCAAGCCTTCATTCTATTCCACTCTTTTATTTCCACATTTTGATTGATATTGATTTGGACATTTTTTCGGCATAGCCTAGCGTTCACAAAGATAATCACAAGCTTAGTAGTCATTCATTACCTCCTTACTCCCTTGTTCTGTGACTGTTACCTTCTGCCTTCTATGTTTAAAATCCAAATACTACTTGTTAAATAAGCATAAATCAATACACGATTTAATTGAAACACACTTCTAAACTGTATTTTATATCACACCATAACAAGATTATACGAAATACAAAAACTATTCTCAATAATTACAATGACAATAACAATACAATCAACCCAGGTTCATTCAGTCAAGTGACATTAATCCAATCTCACAACACTACTAACATCTAAAAAAATATGTTTAATTTAATTTGTACTCAGACGTTTGTTACAAATGTTAAATTTTAGTTTCGACTTAAGAAAGAAAGAGAAAAAATTATAATTTAATTAAATTAGATATTATCGGATTTAAATTGCGTATAATATTTGTATAATTTTTGCTTTCTTATTCATACGACATACGTTGTACTGTACATATTTAAATAATAATTCGATGTTGAGATTATATATGTTTCAAGGTTTAAGAAAATAATTTATAAAATTCCATCTTTGTGAAGCGTAGTTTCTAATCTACTTAAGCGATTTTGGCTTACATGTTGTATAGCTTACACTTAAAAAACCATTTACTTTGTGGTGTAATCGAAAAATACATTTTAGAAGTATATTTTGGAGTAGTGATCCTGTAAAAATTCTTATGGATTCTCTACTTCTACTATATAACTAATACTTTCGTTTTCAAACGTTGATATAATTGCTAATTAAATATTCGTTATATACCAATTTTATCGGAACCACTTTCATCAAGCCTTCATTCTATTCCACTCTTTTATTTCCACATTTTGATTGATATTGATTTGGACATTTTTTCGGCATAGCCTAGCGTTCACAAAGATAATCACAAGCTTAGTAGTCATTCATTACCTCCTTACTCCCTTGTTCTGTGACTGTTACCTTCTGCCTTCTATGTTTAAAATCCAAATACTACTTGTTAAATAAGCATAAATCAATACACGATTTAATTGAAACACACTTCTAAACTGTATTTTATATCACACCATAACAAGATTATACGAAATACAAAAACTATTCTCAATAATTACAATGACAATAACAATACAATCAACCCAGGTTCATTCAGTCAAGTGACATTAATCCAATCTCACAACACTACTAACTTCTAACTTTAAAAAATTATAAGAGCTGTGAGTATATTTATAAAGCTGAGAGTTTACATAATCTAGTTCAATTTTAATTGGATTAGCAGTTGATCAAAGAAATAGATTAGATTTTTTTCTATAATTTTCTCTTATGTACCTACACTTTTATTAATGAACTCTATATCTCTACTAAAGAAACATGTTTTTTACCTCTTTTCGTTTTATTCGTATTTACTTTTTTAGCACTTTTTTACTGGATTTAGTTTAACGGAAACCAGAATTAATTAAAAACTTTTGATTTAAAAAGTTATATCTCTGCTCTCAAATTGAGAGGATAGTAAGCTCTTTGTCAAACCGTTATGTCTTATATGTCTATAATACAGACCTGTTCGGGCAGTAGACTAGCTATTATCAAGTAACCAATGACGAAGTGAACAGAACCGGTCTGTTTTTAAGTTTCGGTCTTATCATGGATTTACGTGACAAGAAAGTCGTCCTCTTTTCTCTTATATACATAACTCAACCATGACATTGATGTTTTTTTTTAGGTCAAAAATGCATATTATGTTTAATATTTTTTTCATGAACATGAACATATTAATGATACTACATTAAATTAGGTCTCATCCTTGCTAATAATTTGGATTACAAATTTCAAGTAATTTATGTTTAGTATCTTCTATCTCAGTGTGTAGGCTTATGTCTACGCCCCACGCACTGAGTTGGATGTCATCATAGATTTCTAGGTCTTCCGTTAGTGACCACGTCATGTTTGAAGTGTTTTCCGACGTTCTGCCTCCTTTGCTGGATGCATCTTCAAGGGTGTGCATCGTAAATGTCTTAAGCGAGGGACAACGGAAACTAGAAGAAATGGTCGGGAGCTGTGGCTATATTCTATTCTAGGAATAGAATATTCCTGGATTCCTGGATCAGACACAATCATATATTTTTTGCTCCAGACGCGGTCTCTAGCGGTAGACCTAGAAATCATTAAGTAAGTATCTTCTACTATTCGTTTATCTATTGCTGATTGTGTCTGCAATGGGTAAATCTTTTTAAATAATCAAAATTGGTTTTAATATATGATATTCCCACGCATCCTCCATAATATTTGAGAGTCGAAAAACACAATGACCTGATTCTCTTATTCAGCTTTTTTTCTATTTGTATTATGTTATATGCCCTGTCCCTAGAAATCTTAGTATTAAGGTTGGTTTTTATTTCACCCAGCTTCTTGTCTATTGAATAGAGCCCAAGTTTAAATTCTCAGTTGCAGCATGACGTGTAGTTTAAACCGGTATCTTTCACCTAAGATCTTAAGTACTTTATACAATAGGAGCTTCGCTGGGAATCCATGTGGTAAGCCGTAAGACCTGATTGGGCAGGTGAAGTAAGGATTAAACACCTGGTTCCCTTCTCTGCCCTTGAGTCCTTACTACTTACTACTTAACTAAGGTTCTATTTTTAACTGCGTTGTTTTCTTCCTTCCTTTTGATGGATGGATGACTTTTCAAACCACATGCTTGTTCTGCCTATTCGAAATAACATTGAACCCACTATTTCAACCTTCTGTCATTATCCTCCTTTTTCTTAGAAAACTGTTACTATTTTTTTCTTAGCTATATTTTTTTCTAACGAAAAACTAGTTTAACATACATTTTGAAACAGCAGCTCAACTCCTTGAGAATGAATTACCAGCGGGAGCTCAGTCATCGTATACATGGTTATAAATAAACTCCTGGACGTTTTTAAGGAGATAAAACCCGATGCCTCAATTCCTTCAAGCAGCTCAACTCCTTGAGAACGAACTACCTGCGGAAGCTCAGTCATCCTATCCGCATGGTTATAAAAAAACTGCTGGAGGTTTTTTAAGGAAATGAAACCCGACGCCTCAACTCCTTGAGAACGAATTACGGAACTCAGTCATCGTATACATGGTTCATGGTTATAAACAAACTGTTAGTGGTTTTTAAGGAGATACCCTACGCCTCAACTCCTTCAAGCAGCTTAACTCCTTGAGAACGAATTACCGACGAGAGCTCAGTCAACATGTCCACTAGTTTCTGAGATTTCACGTATTCAATTTAAGTAAGTACTTTTCACGTTGTTGTTACCCTTGTTTATCGTTTATCCTTTCTTCTGGTGACGACTAGGTAATGGCCAGAATACCCTTCTACCGACTTGATATCTGCACTTGTTGGTTCCTGAACTGAAGTGAAAAGGTGTCAGCCAGACTGTGAATCTGATTGATTAAATAGGATCCTACTGAATGAACTCAGTACGCCTGGGTCAATCAGATTGAACTTCTGCGTCCCCCTTATGGCTTAAAGTTTTGTTCTTTCTTTATTAATTCTTTTAATAGAGGTTAGTATGATACTGACTCCGGTTTTAAGATTCAATGTAACCTCTGAAACTATCTCTAACAGAGAATTAAAGTAACTATTTTAAGGTAACTTAAAATTTATATATTTAGTTAAAAACGTAGAAAAGGTCTCAACTAGCTACACTAAAAAAACTAATTTCATGTATAATAAAATTAAACTCATTTAAATGTTTAATACTCTTCTTCTGAGATACTGTTTAGATAAGGGAAAACTACAATATTTATATATGAATTACATTTTACATTAGCATTTTCAGATCACATCTTTGTGTGAACTGCGAATACGAATAGAGGAAATATACATTTTCTATTTGGTTCATTTTGAAAGAAGAGGAAATTTAGTCACCTATAATTAGCATTATAATATAACTAGATTTTCTGTTTCTAGATAAATACGAATATGCTTTTTTCACATACAAATTATATTTACAGTATTCTAGTAAAATATTAAATAATATTTTCTTTTTTCCTCCTCGAATACAATTCTTAAACACTTATGTAAATTTATATTTAATTTTTTTTTCTCAGATGTGTGAATTTTTGCACCTTCTCAATACTTTGTCTCTTTCTTTAGCGTTAAGTCAGTCTGGAAAAAAAAAAAAAAAAAAAAACTTTAATAAATGTGTTTATTCCTGATGACAAGAACCTACTTACAACAGTTTTTACTATGTACCATAATGTCACTCTTAATATCAATCGGAATCTCTAACAAGGTCGACCGAGAAGTAACCGGTGTGAACACACTGGTACGGAAAGACCAACCTGAACAACCGACTGCGTTCATAAACCTTCGGTCAGTTATTTAGTGGTCGACCTAAGTGTTGCGACCGCTTCGACGGAATCCAGAATACGGTTAGTCCGGTGCGGTTAGTAAGCCATACCTTACCCTCTATGGCGGAATTTCATCGTAATTTAAAAAAGTTCAAAGTTTTTTGTCTCTTGTTGCGCCAATTCTTTAGCTTTTCTTTGAAATTCTATTTTAATATTTAGATTTTGTCAAACATGGACCTTTATCGGCACTCTTTTACTTTGTTAAGGCCCCGATACACGGCCAAAATGTTTGCGCAAACATCAAGCCCTATACATGGTCAAAATGTTTGCGCAGACATTATGACCATGTATGGGTACCTTTAGCCACCTTTTTACTGGTCTTATATTACTTTGCTTTGTAAGTTTCATCGCACACCTATTACCCTAATTTTGAACCACTTCCCATCACTCAATCTTCCCTAAATTTTGCACATAGAAACAACTAAGGTGAAGAATACCGTAACCAAAATAATAATAATAATAAAAAAACAAAATGGCGTCATAGTTCTTTGCTTTTTAAGTTTCATCGCACACCTATTACCCCAATTTTGAACCACTTCCCGTGATTCAATCTTCTCCAAATTTTGCACATAGAAACAACTAAGGTGAAGAATACAGAAACCAAAATAATAAAAATAAAAAAAACAAAATGGNGTAAGAACTCGCCTTTCTAAAAATAATAAAATCACAGAAAAGTAAATACTTGGTTAAATACTGGAGGTTGATAATTATGGCCTAAATTAGACTTATCGTGGGCAAAAAAAGTTTTTTTTTTGTCCTTCATTTATACCTAGAAACACGAACTCTTCCCTCGTTAATATAAATGAGAATGAATATTTTTTTAAATTCTACTTAAAAAGTTATTATGTATTTAATTACGTAAAGAATATTTTAAAGATAAATTAAGTTGTTGTTTGCCCTCATGCCGTTTAAATATAAAAAAAAGTATGTGATTCACACGTCAAACAAGTTTTTTTCTTCATTACTAGATACTTCCTCTCTCCTTCTTAAATCTACTTTTACCTAATAGAAAATTAATTATATGGTAAAATAAATCACTTATTAAAAGCATAATATTTTAATAATTAAATAATCATTTAATATTTAGTGAAATTTAAAAAATTATCAGTTAATTTAGACTTGAACTGATTATAATATTGTACTTTCTCTATTTTTTTTTTAACTTTACTACCTTACACACTGATGACTGCTTACACTGAACAGCGGTAGCTTTGATTTTTTTTTAAGGTTTAATTTATTACAACATTGATAAATATTATAGTGAACAGATTTCTAAAAAATGTCACAGCAAAATGTGCTGCTGGTAAGAACTCGCCTTTCTAAAAATAATAAAATCACAGAAAAGTAAATACTTGCATCCAAGTACTTTTTACCTTTTCTTTTCCAAGTAATTTTTATGGTATCGTAGACTATTAAGCATATACGTTATTAAATTATGAAATTACATTGTTTTATTTCCCCAAGCATATACGTTATTAAATTATGAAATTACATTGTTTTATTTCCCCCATGCTGCTATTATTATAGTAAAAAAAAATATAAACGAATTAAACGGAAGGCCACAAAAATCAAACATGAAATTAAAGAGTCCCTGGTTCAATCCCCCGGGGAGTCACTAGGTCTTTTTATATCGGTAATGACAGCAAGGTAAATTAAATAATTCGAGATATTTTCATCGCCTATAGCAAGGTATTTGCATGAATTACTTCAAATTTTTGGGCGGTTGGGGGGGTTTCTTTTAAGGTACATACATATATATTAACTCATAAAACCCATAAGAAAAGCAACATTTAAAAAGTTAAAAGTATTTATATTTGTAACCTATTTTTCAAGAGCTTTCATTTGATACCCCACTCAAAACTTGANAAAGTACTTAAGACCAGTTTTCAAAAATGGAATTTTTATATTAATTATTTATATTGAAATTGAAATTAATTTAGTGGGTAAGTTTGTCACTTATTATCAAAATATATTAAAATCAGAAGATGAAAAGTGTGATATTCAGTACATAAAGAAGAATATCCGTAGAATAAATATCCGTTTGACCTTTTTCCTATTAGTTACTTACTTTGTTACCAATCCTACTTTCAAAAATTTATGGATACCATTGTAGGTGGGTTACAAACTAAAAGTGAACCCCTTTATCGATGTGAACAGCGTGGAGCAAGATTTTAGGAGGAAAATGTGGCTGAAAGTCATATTATTATGAGAAATCAGAGTTTTTAGTAGAAGGAAAAATTAAAGAGCCATTATCTATATACATATACAGATTTATGCAGGGGGACCGCTGCAATATTTTATGCACTTGAAAAATCTTAAAATCTTTACTTCTTTCCTTTGTTACCAAGCAAGAACCAATTAATAACCACTTTCTTCGTTTATTACCTCTTCGGTTGACCGCTGCCTTCAACCTGTACCGTTCAGAAACCAGATTATTTCAACCCGCCATGACCGGTCGACATTGGTTGACCGGTTAGTGATTCCAAATGCTCCCTTAGAATAAGTTTCTCCGGACTTCTTTCATTGATCAAAATGACCAAAAAAGCAAAAATATACCACATTCTAGTTAGGAAGAAATGTCCGCCCACGCTACTAGAGCTATTAATCACGGGAGCAATGATTATCAACTGAAAGTCCTAACTCTATTATACATCCTTCCACTCAAAAACCAGGGGGAAAAAGTTAAAAGCCCTCCATCACAAAATGCTTTTTTCAGAGTGGAAAACTTGTCAACCGTAGATCGATGGGTTTCATTAACTACTTTTTTCTTTTTCATGTCAGCATCCACCCAGTTTTTACCAATTTATCATAGTACACTCAATATTCCTTTAGTTGTGATCTAGAGAAGAAGTTATATTCGGGATCAAAGTTGTAAGTAAGCAGTTATTTAGTAAAACTAAAATTTATTTTCATTTTAAAATAGCTCTGAAATTTTCCTAGAAATGGAAGAATTACGTGGTTTAATGGTGTGAATATAGATGGGTCTTGTAAAACTTTCCCTTATATCTGCTTCTTTAATTAAAATCCAAAATAATCATTCAAATAAACAAATCACGAATGTAATATGTTTTTAAGTTTTTTGGTAGTTTTATTACTACCGAAAGATTAAATTTTAAATAATTCAAATTACAATTATCAAGAACATCGGGAGACATACAGAGAAAAATAGACCCCCGCACCGGGACACGAACCACGGGACCTCTGTTTACCGTACAGGTGCTCTTACCAACTGAGCTATACGGGAGAATGATATTTCCCGGTGCGGGGGTCTATTTTTCTCTGTATGTCTCCCGTAGTTATTGATCATTGTAATTTGAATTATTTAATATGTTAATGTCTTTGCCTGTTACGCACAATGAGTTTGGAAATCGCACATAAATTATGTTGTTCATGTGCGTGAAGAATGCGATGATCAGTGAAAATAGAGTTATTATTATTTGTTAATAGCAGACGTTTTGGTATAAATGTGTTATAATAACACAGTAATTTAAGAAAAATAAAAGATATAAAATTGGCTAAAGAGGTTCTTCTATTAATGCGCAGACCGCAGGCTTGTTTGATGTACTATTTTCAAATCTTTGTCTTTTCCCCCAGGATATTCTTCTAAGGAGGGGATTGTAGGTATGTATAATGGTCGACATAATTTAACACAATTTAAGGGACTCTATACAGGGTGCCACTGCACTGCAAATGTGTCTTGCTTTTTTTATTACTAAACAAAATACAAACAGCTTTCTGAAAATAAGTAATCTAGATGTCAATATTACTCTGATTGCTTCACTGAATTAATAATATCAAAACCTAGTATTTTACTCCTTTCCGTTTGAAGTTCAAACATTAGGGGGTTTACACTTACCTCGAACATTTCTTACAATTACATTCATACTGCTTGCAAATTGAAATAAAAAGTTTTTATGAAAATAAACTTAATAGTTTTATAGAATAAATTATATTTTTTTAATTATTTAAGCATATATTTTCTATACAATACTAACGAACGTCGAAATTCGTCCTTAAGATTACAGCAACCACTAGTTTAGTTGTAGCAAGCATCATTTTAGTTTACTTGTATTTCAAAGTTATTAATTTGAAACTCCTTTAGTTCTAACAATAATTCATTATTTGATTGATATTATATATTAAAACTTTCACTATTCATTCAACCAATTAGGGAGTTTAATACATCAATACATCATTAACTATGAATGATCATTCATTATTACTGTACATTATGTCGATAATTGACTGCTTAATCCTTGGGCCTTATTTAATATTGCCTTTGTATAATATATTTTCAATTTATTTGATAATCTAGTCAAGGTTGGAGATGTTTGAGACTTTATTAAAAAGTTTCGTGGTTGATGGAGCTAACTTTATAGATATGGTCAACGTGACGATCGTGGCCATGAAGATTAACATTGTGAAGAGTTATTGAGGGAACAATTAGTCATTTTTTTTGTTTTATATATTCAATGAAGAAGAGCTTGACGTCAGATAGATTCTACTGATTTAATTGCTATGTATAGTATCTAATTGACTGTAATGTGTTAGGCATTGTCTGCCACGTCGAATATTCTGAAATTAATTTAACTACGAAGATTGCTAGTTTTAAGCACCAATTTTGCCATTTTACCTTGGACACTTCAGCACAATTCCAGAGTGAGGTTTATTTTTTTTGTGTGATACTACTTCAAAGTGTGGAGCTTGATGTTATTTTAGAATAAATGATAAAATTTTAGTGTAATTCTATTTTAGCAATATTCCCGCCTTATCCAGCTATCAGTGTTACCAGCTATAGTTAATGTTAGATAGGTGTCCAAAGAATTTTTGTCCATGATTCTCGGACTAAAGTCCTTGGAAACCTAGCAAACATTAACTATTGCTGGAAAAGGCGGGAATATTGCTGAAATTAAATTAAAAAAATATTGCAATCAATAATAACACTAAACAAATGCCAATCCTCCATTCAGTTAAACTTCTTACTACCATCGGCTGTGACGGATTGATTTTATTGATGCCTAAGACTTGCGTTAGCATAGATTTTAAAATATATACCATACACATAACATGTACATATTTAGTATATATGTAGTTGTGTTATATTTTTGTAGTACAGATGTTTTAACGGGTTTCCTAGGCAGGGCCGTAACTACAGTCTTGGGGGCCCTGGGGCAAGATTATTCTAGGGGCCCTACGTGTTGTGGCCCCCCGAATTTTTTTGAAAAATAACCCCCCAAAACGTGTTTTAATGCATTCTAGTGGTTAATTTACCCACATCTGTAGTACATATTTTAATTGCACATGACACCAAATCGAAAATGACTAATTTAGCCTCTATAGCTAAATCCTCTTCCTATTGGTTAATTTACCAGAGCTTAATTTCAGGCGGAACGCGACGGAACGGTGTTGCGGCCCCTCACTGGAACCGGAGGACACCGAAATGCATTAAGAGAGTGAATGTGTCGTAATGACGCAATGGCATGGGAGTATGTGAGCGGGAGGTGGTAGGCACTCTTGGGATAGGGCGGGTGAATAAAACCATAATATTTTGTAACAGGAATTTAACACGTTTTAACTATTCTTATTCTTTGTTTTGACTGAATGTCATACAAGAGACAAATTGTAGTTTGCGTGCGAACTATCAGGCATAGACCCTAGCTTTGTAAATGTGGATGTAAAAAATACAGTAATATTTACTACGTTCATACACCGTTTTGAAAGCGTTTAGGATCCGATTCGTTTTAAAACGATACATGTTCACAAACAAAAAATATAGGTGATCGAAATATTTGTTTTCGATATTTCATAACGGTGACATCACGAGTACAACCTTATTTCTTGTTACCTATAATATGTCCACGAATTTTTACATTTTATTTACAAGTTATTAAAAGTTGATACAGGTTCTTTATTGTATTAACTTTTGTTTTAAAACGTTTTTGCAGTTTAAAAAAAAAAGAAACAGAATCTCTCTCCAGAATGTACCTATATGTATACTTTATATTGTTCTGTAATGTTTTATTATGGGTAATTAAAAAAAGAATAGGTAATTTGAACTTTTTTAATTCATCATCCTAGTCTTTTACCCTTTATTTTAAATTGCATCATTTTTCTTGTACAAGGTCCATAGGGTTAGATCCATGGGGTTTTTAATAAAGTACTGCAAATGCATTTATATAGAATAATTCACCTCCTCTTGATGAGGCATCTGCAGGCATTTAATTTTGTTTTCCTGTTTATTTGTTATTTAGATAATCCTTATGATTGCTTTTTAACTACAAATCTCCTGCTAGCATTGCAAGTCCACATTCCACATTGTCATTAAATTATTATTCATATTCGTCAAAAAGCTAAAACTATTAAATTATTTAATTTTCTAGAACTTAAATTATTAGAAAATTCAATATTTTGATCACCTGTATTTTTTTGTTGTGGAACATGTATCGTTTTAAAAACGATTTGGGTCCTAAACGCTTTCAAAACGATGTGTGAACGTAGTAATTATTACTGTATATTTACTATGTACAAAAAATATGAAGGAACTTTTTTAATGATTTTTTAGACCTTAAAAAACACATCTAAAACGTATTTTAGGCCTTTAATTTGACCGCCGATTTACTGGGGGGTGGGGCACCCACCAGCCCCCCTAATATGACCCCTAAATATTACATCGGTGTTCCGCCACCCACAATTTTAGAAACTAAGCACTGGTTAGACTACATATATAACAAAANACCTATAGCTTCAAAAGTACTTATCACATTTTTGTAGAACGTTTATAGTTCATCGAAAGTAACCCGCAGATAGCCCCAAATTAATTTAAACCATCCGCGCTCTTCGCTCTTCTACTTTTGTTAAATTGATACTATAATTCATGTAAAAAATCAAAACTATTTTAATAGATAAAAAAAGGGGAAAACAAATTTGACAATAATGGTTTGTAAAGCATGAACTCATAAAGCACGTGATAGGATGCGAGGAAGCTATGTGCCACACTAATTGACCGTCTATTTTCAGTTGAAAGCTGTTCATACATAACCAAATTAATTTTAAATTTAAAATCTTAATTACTTACATGTAATAAGTTTGTTTTAATACTATAAACAGCATACGTTTAATAATGCTAACATATCCCACCCATGGTATTAAAGTCTTGGGCCGCCTCCGCAATTCCTTTTCATTCATCCCGATACAAGGCGTTCGGTTCCATTTTCGCTTCCCCAGGGGCTTTCTCAGTCTCAGGTATCATCTTCTTCGCCATTGATCCATATTTTTCTAGGCCGTCTCTTGAGCCGCATTGTCTCATTGTTTATAGCCGTTGGTATATTATTTTCATAGCACTTTTATCGGTAACGAATAGAGGAATTACAATAGATAAACTAACTGTTCCTAATAAATCTATATTTACAATAATTAGCAATTGAATAATCTGGATAGACTTATAAAATGATATAATACTTATTTATTTTCATTATTTTATCTAATTGATTTATTCTTCTAAATCGACACCTCTTCCCTTATAAACGCATCAATATCTGGTTTTGGCCCCGGGAGTGAATCCGAAAAAATGACCAAAATCACCGTCACAAAATCATCGTCACGCAAAATCCGACTCGAAATCTACCGATAACANGTGACGGTTATTTTGTGACGGTGATTTTTGGTCGTTTTTTTCGGATTCACTCCCGGGGTTCAGAACGTGGCTTAAGGAACTTCGTTCCAAAAAAATTAAATGAGAAACTTGTAATAATAAAGTTGACGTGAAATTTGTTAAAAACTTAAAAATGTCATCCTTATATTTGATTTGATATTATTTCTGTAATTACACTATTCCTTCGTACAAGTGCTGGGGTGTAGCAGTAGCAGTGTTACCCGCGCTTCAGTGTGTGCACTAGATAAATAAGTCGTTGCTCCTGTGCTTATCAGAAAGTTCTAAATATAGCCTGTTATATCTTATATTCTTAGAAATTATCTTACTTCTTTACAAGGATGTTTTTCTTCGAAATCAGTGTGCAGCTATCGTTTACGTGACTAGAAGATACAAGTGTATCTAAACAGTCATTGGGTTTTTACGTTTAGCTCGTCTGGAGGCTTCAAATCACATATAATGGATTTTTAAGTGTGACACTTAGCAAGTATAAGTTAACTATAAATGACCTACTGTGGAGGCTGTAAAGGTTTTGAAGTACATCCATAGAAGAAAAAAGAACGACTACTTTAAGTGAGTGATGACCCGTTCTTTGACGTTAACGACTTTGCCTCTCTTTAGTTAAGTTTATCTTCTCCAGAGTCCAATATGTTATTTATAAACGGAGAGAAATTAAAAACGGCTTAGATCTTTCAATTGTGTTATATTTATGATTCATCCAACTTAAAAGGTATTTTTTTAGGTAAATTTTAAGTATTATGTTGTAGGAATGTTTTTTTAGCTGTTTTGTTTACTAATTTTTCGGGAAGGTTACTTTNTAATTTATAAGAATAAATTATTAATAATTTTTATAGTTATATACCATGTATCGTGTAGGTACTATATCATGATTAAAATAATGTTAATATTGGTTTGTTTAAACTAATAAACTATCTATTAACAATAATAAAAAGCTTGGTTTTCCGGTGAAATCCGCTTCACGAAGGGTTTGATGTCCGAAGTTTCCCTTTCACTGCTGGAAGCATCTTCAGGGGTGTGTTGCATCGTGCGATGTTTACTAAAAGCAGCAAAAAGACTTGCTTCAAGTAAACATCACGATGCTCCACACCCCTGAAGATGCTTCCTGTAATGGAAGCGAAACGTCGGACTTTAACCCCTTAGTGAAGCGGATTACCCAGAAATCTGCTTATTACAAGTCTGCCCGCGGAAGCCTGCGCACCTAGTTATCTATTAATGTATTTTTTTTAAATTATGTTTCCTGAAAGTATTATTATAACTGTCTTCATTCTTAACCACGGGGTCGAGTTTTTGTCGTGAATTGATGATAAATAACTATAATACGTGAATGGCTTGATTGTAAGGTCATATTATGACAATGGACGAGAGAAAAAAAAATTGACTGTGGGAAAAGGTATTAAATAAAATAAATGGAGGTTGATAATTATGGCCTAAATTAGACTTATCGTGGGCAAAAAAAGTTTTTTTTTTGTCCTTCATTTATACCTAGAAACACGAACTCTTCCCNACGCCCCGATCATGCCGAACTATCTCACGAGTACCCCACTGTAGTAGAAAATAGTCTGCGAACCTCACTTTATGAAAACTATCTGTCGACTGAAGCCGATCGGCACGTCAACACTGCAAACTTCGATTCGGCTCGGCTTTCTTTGATCAGGACCTAGCAAATTCGGGTTGGATTCGGCACGATTCGGTTCGGCTTTCGGCTCACCGGCAAATCCGACCTGCATGTCCACACTAATTCGGCTTTGCCGGTCGGCATAGTGTGGACGCGCCTTAATACGCAACATGGATCGAAGTATTTCTGCTCTCGGGATTATCTCCCTCGGCAAGCCTCGAGAGCTAATACTATAGTTGTCTCCTCCGGCGGTGCCTCAGGAGAAAACCTAACCTCGTGCAGGAAAACATACTTCTCTCCTTGTTTCGTAAATAACTATTAATTCTGTCGGTTATTGTGTAAATTTGAGTATATTACCACTTATAAAACTTATAAGGCGTACACCTAAAGTAGAATATATTTTTAGATTTAGTCATAACTGGTATACCATTTTGCTTCCGATCCGAGCTTACCACAGCTAAGCTATGTGGTCGTTCTGAAAAACGAAAAAACAAAACCAATTGGTTTGGAGGTTGATAATTATGGCCTAAATTAGACTTATCGTGGGCAAAAAAAGTTTTTTTTTGTCCTTCATTTATACCTAGAAACACGAACTCTTCCCTCGTTAATATAAATGAGAATGAATATTTTTTTAAATTCTACTTAAAAAGTTATTATGTATTTAATTACGTAAAGAATATTTTAAAGATAAATTAAGTTGTTGTTTGCCCTCATGCCGTTTAAATATAAAAAAAAGTATGTGATTCACACGTCAAACAAGTTTTTTTCTTCATTACTAGATACTTCCTCTCTCCTTCTTAAATCTACTTTTACCTAATAGAAAATTAATTATATGGTAAAATAAATCACTTATTAAAAGCATAATATTTTAATAATTAAATAATCATTTAATATTTAGTGAAATTTAAAAAATTATCAGTTAATTTAGACTTGAACTGATTATAATATTGTACTTTCTCTATTTTTTTTTTAACTTTACTACCTTACACACTGATGACTGCTTACACTGAACAGCGGTAGCTTTGATTTTTTTTTAAGGTTTAATTTATTACAACATTGATAAATATTATAGTGAACAGATTTCTAAAAAATGTCACAGCAAAATGTGCTGCTGGTAAGAACTCGCCTTTCTAAAAATAATAAAATCACAGAAAAGTAAATACTTGGTTAAATACTGGAGGTTGATAATTATGGCCTAAATTAGACTTATCGTGGGCAAAAAAAGTTTTTTTTTTGTCCTTCATTNTTTTTTATAAAAAAAATACACTGTCAATTATTGTGACACATAGCTTCCTCGCGTCATATTTCGTAATATTTAATGATTTTATGTTTTCAAAACTTATTATTATCCAATTTATTTAATTTAATCTGGGGCTATCTGCTGGCAACTTTCAACGAACCATCATAATTTCATAAAAATCAGACGCAAGTACTTTTGAAGATATAGGTTAAATAAATATATGTTTGTGCGCATGTGGAAGAGAAAGAAATAGGCGCATAAGACTGAAACTTATATAGGACCAACAATGGGCTAATTATGACCAATCATCCAAATTTCAACAAAATCGGACAAGTAGTTTTTATGTGTTGGTTCGTAACAATTAAGCGACAGACCGCTTAATTGTTACGTTAAAATACACTGTCAACCTTGGATCATGTCATGCACCTACATGGCTAAAAGCATGCAAGCTTTTGACGTAAACCCTGACTTAATGACAATGAAATTTATTTTAATTTAGTATGCTAAGACTTATGAGTCCAAACTAACGATCTTATATTAAGTTTGTTCCAACCACACTTCAAACTAGTTTGAAAATGTCCAACGCATGCGCATTAGCAAAAAGCGTTCAATTTTGGTCCGATGCGCTGGCGTCGGACAGTTTCAAACTAGTTTGAAGTGTTGTTGGAACAAACCTATTGATTAACGGTAATGTGTATGTATTAATAAATTTGCTGGCAGTTATGTTGTTTCCTTCTTTACCGCCCTATATATTATCTAAACGATCAAGGCCCGATTTTATAAAAACAATCTTTGGTGTCTTTCATTGCTGTTAATGATTTCGAATATTTAACCTTTCTTTTAAGCCGATTTTAAAAGAACGACCACATTATGTAAATGAATTTCTAAAAGTAGATATGTAAAATACGAGCTCATTCTTTTTCCTGTAAGTTTAGGCCGACTCAACTTGCATATGGAGTACATATAAGGACGCAATATGCTTGTATTTATATGGTGCTCGAATGTAGGACCGGTTGTTAGTCAGCCTCCTGGGATCAGGTTTGTAGATTCTCATCAAGCGTTACGAAACCTAAGTTCTATTTTTAGATCCTGGGCTCTGGGTGAAATCGTATAATTATACACTGGTTTATATATTTTGATATTGATATTTATATATTTTGACACAACTAGTTTACATACATAACTTTAAAGCAGAACATTATTTAAGGTGTTTATTTGCTTGTTTTTTAAATATTTTTATAACTACCTATCTATGAATATATTATGAACAGATGGTTTTTTAAAATTAATTTTTTTATTTGAGTATGACTTCCTGTCGATTGCACTAATTAAAGATTTATTCATTTTTTAGGTTCACAGTTGTTTGTCTTTGTACTCTTTAATTTTTAATCCTTTCGGATTTTTGGATTAATTTTTTAATCCTTTCGTCCTTTCTGTTATAAAATTATGATGGATGAAATGTTACTGTCTTTATTATCCAGTTTATTATATATTGTACCATCTTTTTTTTAATGTCTTTTTATTGAAAAGAATGCCGTAAAACATTATTTTTTCTGTTTTACCTGTTGCTCCCCTTATCGTTAAGATTAGAGTAACTCTTAACTCTAAACAGATCAATATTAACTATTTTTTTGAGAGTTACATTTTTTAGTTAAGATATTCTTGGTTGGCCATTGTTATTCTTTCGGTGGATTGCATGATTTTATCACTTTTAAAAGTGAACTAGAGAATATTATCCTTAAATGAAAATATTAAGTCCTTTTTTTGTAACCCTTTAATAATTCAAGTGCGAGTCCTTATAATCTGGATTGAAGTTGTGGGTGGGCCCTTTAAGAGATACGGGCCTTCTTGAGTAGTTCATAATTCCCATCTTGGAAGACCTGATGCAATACTTAAAATGCATGTCTTCAGAATTTTAATGAATGATTTTTATATGAATTTTATTATTCATAAGGAATAATAACCAACTCTTATAAAATTACAAATGTTTTACTCATCACTATAAGCTCACTTTTTAATGGTTATATACCTAATAGGTTGCTTTCCTAATTAAGGTCACTTTATGCACCCATAATATTCTCTTTTGCGCATGTGCCCTAATTTTTTAAATATATACTATTTTCTATAGGTACTGTTGACATTTGACATCAACCTTGCCTCAAGTTTACTTGTGTTTTGTTAAATGTATTTTTTATTACAATTAAATAATCAGATTTGTCTCAAGACAGAATTCGTCCTCTTTCTAATATAATAATAGGTTATGGGAACCAGCGATGAATAAATTCAATCCAGAAAGTACTATTCCACAGTTCGACGGTACGGATTTCGACAGCTGGAAGTTTCGGTTAGAAGTTTTTCTGGATGAAAAAGAACTGGCAGTTTTTCTCGAAAAGGATCTCCAGGACATCTTTGAAGAGGCTTGTAGCGTAAGCAAGCCCGATGACAAAGGGAAAATTAATCTTTTGGAGAAACTTAAAAAGGATGAAAAGAAATGTAAGTCCATAATTATACAACGTATAGCTAACACAAATCTTGAATATATTAAGGAGAAGAAAACTCCGAAAGACATTGTTTTGACACTACAATCAATTTTTCAGCGCAAAAGCGTAGCGAGTAAAATTTATTTAAGAAAGCAACTGCTTCAAATGAAATACAATGAGCAGGATGACATTCAAAAATATTTTCTCGATTTTGATAAATTGGTTCGCGAGCTTAAGTCTATAGGTTCAAATATTCAAGATGAGGACATTATCTGTCATTTACTGATTACATTGCCAAAATCATTTGATGCTGTTTGTACAGCAATAGAAACGATAGATCCTAATAAACTTACCCTTGATTTTGTTAAGTCTAGGCTGTTAGACGAATATAATAAAAGGAAAAATTTAGAGTCCGATGAGACGTTAGGTTCTAGTTCAGAGAATGTTTTTGCGGGCAAAAGAAATGTTACCAAAAAGATACCTAGGTGTAAATTATGTTCAAAATTAGGGCATTATCAACATCAATGTTGGAGTAGGAATGCTAACAAATATCCTGAAAAACGGGGTAGTGCACATGTGAACTCTCGTCACTCTGACGGAGATTCAGGTGGAGATTCGTTTATTGCATTCCCCCAAGGTCCTAAGGAAATGAACAACCCAGTATCACTTGTATCTGATAAAAATAGTGAAATAATGTTCTATGTTGACAGTGGATGTACTGATCACATGGTAAATCAAGAAAAATATTTAAATAATGTTAGGGAACTTAAAGATCCTCTAATAGTATCGGTAGCCAAAAATGACGTATTTTTAAAAGCTACTAAAATAGGTGACATTAAAGTTTACTATAAATTTAATAATGAAAATAAAAAAGGAACTATTAGAAATGTTTTGTTTATTCCAAATTTAAAATTTAATTTGTTTTCAGTTAAGCGACTTGAAGAAGGAAATAAGTCAATACTTTTTAAAAATGGTAAAGTAACTATTAGTAATGCAAAAGGGGAAATAATGACTGTAGGCAATAGAGAAGACAATCTGTATGTTTTACGGTTCTTACAACGTTATAACTATAACAGTTCTATTACCAATGCTAGTATCAAACCCAATGCTTTAGATATATGGCATCTACGTTATGGCCATTTAAATCATAAATATCTCCTTGATTTATCCAAAAAGAATTTAGTTAGAGGGATCCCCTCACTACCAAATAATTATAATAATAAATTTAAAGTATGCGAAGGCTGTGTGAAGGGCAAACAGAATAAACTTCCATACAATAAAAATCACGAAGTCAGGTCTAACAAGCCACTTCAATTAATTCATAGCGATGTTTGGGGCAAAGTCAAGCCACAAACTTACGATGGCAAACAATATTTCGTGTCATTTATAGATGACTACACTCATTTCTCAAAAGTCTACTTAATGGCTAATAGAAGTGAAGTCGTTGATCATTTTAAAGATTATTGTTCGTCAGCGTCCACACATTTTGGTTTTAACGTCAAAAAATTACGTTGCGATAATGCTCTAGAATATAAGAGTCATGAAATGCAACAGTATTGTAGTAAAAACGGAATAACAGTAGAATTTACCTGTCCCTATTCTAGCACTCAAAACTGCATAGCAGAAAGATTTAATAGGACGATTCTTGACAAAGCCAGATCAATGCTTTATGGCAGTGGTACTCCAAAAATTTTGTGGGGTGAAGCTATATTAGCAGCCACGTATTTACTAAATAGGAGTCCTACCCAAGCATTGAAAAACAAAGTGCCAGCAGAACTCTGGTATGGCAAAAAGCCTAATGTTAGTAGGCTTCGTATTTTTGGTTGTAAGGCTTATGTCCATATACCGTCACAATTAAGATCAAAACTTGATCCAAAAAGTGCTAGTGCTATTATGGTCGGTTATTCACATTTGGGTTACAAGTTATGGAATTTCGAAAAACAAAAAATAATTAGGTCCAGAGATGTTGTGTTTGATGAAAACTCTTTTAGTGAAACTACTGATAAATCAAAAGGTGTGAATGAAAATATTAATAATGAATGTGTGAATGATAAAATAAAATTAGATTTAGATAATGAAAATTCGGGAAATGAATCTGACGATAAGTCTGAATGTAAAGTTGAATTGCGTCGAAGTCAAAGGCCGACTAAACCACCTGACCGGTATCAAGCTGGATTCAACTGCTCTACCGCCATTGCTTTAGCCCTATCAGCAGAAAGTTATGTTGAAGATCTGCCGCAGAATCTGTCTGACTTGGAAGGGCGAGACGATAAACATCTGTGGTTAGAGGCAGTAAACAAAGAATTAAAATCCTTAAAGGATAATAAAACGTGGGTTTTAACCAATCCACAACCTAGCAGTAATATTATAAGTTCTAAGTGGGTATTTAGAATTAAACGGGACGTTGATGGAAACGTATCTAAATACAAGGCTAGGTTGGTTGCGAAAGGTTTCTCGCAAAAGGAAGGCTTTGACTATCATGAAACTTACTCTCCCGTAGTAAAACTAGAAACTGTTCGCATATTGCTTGCATGTGCGAATCAGTTTAATATGACAATCCACCAAATGGATTTTGAGACTGCTTTCCTTAATGGTATACTAGAGGAAACAGTCTATATGAAAGTCCCAGAAGGACTTATAGTTAGTGAAAAAGATAAAGGAAAGGTGTGTAAATTAGTTAAGTCACTGTACGGATTGAAACAGGCACCACGCACCTGGAATATAAGATTTAATAATTTTGTTGAACATAAACTTAAATTTAAAAGATCAGAGAGTGATTGCTGTCTTTATGTGAGAGAGTGGAATGATTCTTTGTTTATAATAGCTGTATTTGTAGACGACTTGTTATTAATTTGTAAAAATGTTGAAACTATTAATGAAGTTAAAGCGGAATTTACTAAAGAGTTTAGAATGACCGATATGGGGGAAGTAACTAGTTTTTTAGGTATTGAAATAAAAAGAGATTGGAAATTAGGAACTTTAAAAATCTCCCAGGCACATTACATTCAAAAACTTTTAGAACGATTTGAAATGAATAATTGTAAACCTAAGTCTACACCAGTTGAGGAAAAATTAAATAATTATTTGTCCACCCTTAATGATAGCTGTAACAAAATGACAGATAAACCTTATCGAGAATTAGTTGGATGTATTATGTACCTTATGCTTGCATCGAGACCAGACCTAAGCTTTGCAATTAATTTGTTTAGTAGATATCAATCCAACCCAAAAGAAGAACATTGGAACCATTTGAAACATGTTCTTAGATATCTAAAAGGAACATCAGACGTTAGGCTTATGTTTAAAAGAAACCGTGAAGCGGCTCCACTAGTCATCTATGCAGACTCAGACTGGGCCAGTGATGTGTCAGATAGAAAATCAACAACTGGATACCTGTGCAAAGTCTTCGGCTGCACCGTTAATTGGGCGACTAAGAAACAGACTACTGTCTCGTTATCAAGTACAGAAGCCGAATACATCGCTTTGGCGTCCGCTACTTGTGAGTGTTTATGGATTCAGAAGGTCCTGATGGAGCTTCAAGTAGATAACGTTATCCCTACTACTATATATGAAGACAATCAGTCCGCCATCGCCATAGCGAACAACCCTAAAGACCACCAGCGAATGAAGCATTTAGACGTGAAGTACAACTTCATCAGGGAAAAAGTTCAGCAAGGTTTAATATCCTTATCACACATTGCTTCCTCGGACCAACCAGCGGGATCTACTGACAAAGGCTCTGTCTCCTGCAAAATTTCTACAGTTAAGAAGTTTACTGGGATGCAAGTTTTAGAGGGGGTGTTGACATTTGACATCAACCTTGCCTCAAGTTTACTTGTGTTTTGTTAAATATATTTTTTATTAGAATTAAATAATCAGATTTGTCTCAAGACAGAATTCGTCCTCTTTCTAATATAATAATAGGTACTTTAATAATTCAATACTTTTACAACATATTATTGTCAAATTGATTTTATTTTCCCGCCATTTTTTAAATCTGTCAAAATTGTTTTGATTATTTGCATGAATTAAAGCAGTAATTTAGAAATATTTAAAGAGCTCAGAAGGTTAAAATTAATCTGAAGCTATTTGCGGGCTACGTTCGACAAACAGTCCATATTTTATAAAAATCAGATAAGTGCTTTTGATGATATAGGTGTAAATAAATGTATGTTAGTGTAGATATGGACGAAAAACAAATAGTCACAGAAGATTTAATATTATATGGGACCAAAAATGGCTAATTATGACCTACCATCCAAATATCATTGGAAGAGTAAGATATCTTGGTTTGCAAAAATTTAGCGACTGACAGACACGGAACCAAAATTTCTCTTTTGTCTGAAACGGATTTCTGTCTCTGTCTAGGATTATATTTATGAAATCGGAGACAACAACTTTTTCGTTCTTCAGAACGATCACATAGCTACCTTAGATAGGCTTGGAATTAATTATTGAGACTGATTAGAAAAAAGGAGAGGGAATTTAACAGATTAGACAATAATAGGTCGTAAAAGCTAGCATTTTTGAAGCAGGAGATAGGAAAGGAAGTGAGGTATCTATGTGCCAAATAAGCGGTAGACTTTTTAGTTGATTATCACCGGACAACTGATATAGCCCAAATAAAACTGATTGGCTTTGCTTTTTGAGTTTTTAAACTGATGTAAGTTATAACAAATACTCAGCAAATTCGTATATTCTCATTCTCTAATATTTTTTTTTTTTTTTTTAAAAAAAGCTGTTAACCTGTCGAGGCATTCAGTTAAAAAAGAACTTCTTCGGTGTTACAAAACAGGCAACACTGATTTTTTTTAAAGAATAATA
>KZ651698.1:127313-156306 GCA_001010745.2 Gerris buenoi | reverse complement strand
GTTCAGGAGAAAACTTTTGTACTCCGTACCCCGTACCCCTGTGTACCAATTTGGACCATTTCAGATTTATACCTTCCTGTGGTTGGTCACTATGATCGTGCCGAATTTTGTGAGGATCGGCTCAGCTGTTCAGGAGAAAACTTTTGTACCCCGTACCCCTGTGTACCGATTTGGACCATTTCGGATTTATACCTTCCTGTGGTTAGTCAGTATTTATAATATAATTACATATTAGTAAATTTTTGTTGGTTTTTCCGACATTTTATTGGACTTAATGTTAACTCATAACACCGTTTGTTTGTCATAAAACAATTGTAGGTAGGCATTTGTAATTAAACAAAATTACTGAATCTAATTGTTTTTCCTTAAAAAAATTGGCATTTTTCAACTCAAATTTTGGGAATAATTGTCACTCAAAAAATGAGATTAGATAAGTAAAAGTTTTAGTTTACTTTTTACAAGTACTGCTATCATTTTTTAACATTACAAAATTAAATTATACTGACCTCGAACCTAGTTGAGAGTTATATTTATAGAAGTATACAAGTTAATATACGTAGAAAGGCAGGTAATTTTGTCGTCTTGTTCTTCTTTACTTGCAGCCTGCATTTTTTTTTTGTATATTCAAGGCCGCGACGCTGCCTTTAATGATTTAGTTATATATTTTTCTAGATACATGATACATGCTAGAATAGTTAGATCTAATATTGGTGGATTTCCTTTTATTTATTTATTTTTTTAACTTCCTTTATTATTATATTCATATTTAGTAATTATTATCTTTATTTGTCGTCACCTATTTTTACCTATTGGATTATTACACTTGTTTAATATAATATGTACATATGTATATTCTTTTTTTCCGCCCCGTTTTTTAAGAATAGAAGAAAAAGGCAATTAAGTAACGGAAGTCGGAATTAATTGCCAACAGATATAACTTATAACTGCCTTTTTTTAAATCCATTTTAGCTAATACATTTTAAAAACCCTACAAAGTGGAATTAATTTTTTTCAGGTTTTACAATTATCTTGCATTTGATTAGTTTTTCTGTGATGCAATGCTCTTATTTAGATTTATTATTCTTATTAGATTTATTTCCGTTTACAAGTAGTTCAAATTCTGCAATTTGTCCTTCACTTAGGTTCTCAGAATTTGTTTTTATTCCTCCAGAATTAAAATAGCTAATTAGTTTTTAATTTAATTAATTGAGTTTTTTTAAATAAAAATTATATTTATTATCAAGTCTATTAAATGTTGTAAATATATATTTTTTTCTAAGAACTATCTTACAGCTGGGAATTACTTCAGACTGTAATCGGTTTGGAATGTAAGAGTGAAGTAAATAGACAGTAATAGTGACACATTCCTTAACGCTAGCTATTTCTAGATGACAGCTCCTAATAGCTCTTAACTTTTAAATTAAGATAACAGTGTCCTGTTGTTATTTTATTGTGCCGATGAAGATAATTTTTTAGTGCTGTAAATCCTTCAAATTTATATTTTATTTGCTTCCAATAAGAAAAAGCATTTTTAGGATTTTTGAGCTAAAGTTTTAGCCGTCTCAAAAACCATTCATCTGTCGATGCAACTATTTAATTATCATTAACGTCGTGCGAAATAATCAATATAGCTTTTTTTTTTTTAAATATGTATTTACTTTAAGCAAAGATTCAAAATATCTTTTATTTTAGTATTGAAACGTGTTCATTTGATAAAACAAATACATAATATTACGTACTTAAAGAATATAAAATATCATATTACATTTCAATAATATCTCTTTTCCTAGATAAAAGAAGAACAATACTTATTCTATCAGTATCACTTTCCAAACTGAATATATATATATACCATTTATGTTTTATATACAGGCTGTAACATAAATATAGCGATAAACTTTTATCCGTGGTAAGGGACATCAAAAGAAACATTTTTTTTTGCTTTATCAAAATATGTCCGGAGTGTTGAATTTGTTGTAAAAATCTCTTTTTTTATTGATCTTTATTAAGTTAATTGCATTGTAATGAAATTATAATTTACAAAGAATGCACCGCCGGATCTCGCGTACCCTATGGATGATTCCCGTGATAGCTTCTACTGTGCACAAGTGGCCATTATTTTTTGGTGTTCCATAAATATACCGAAAAATATTTTGGGGTGGTTTCTTTCTTTAGGGTTATCTCAAAGTCTACAAGACTCATTTACGCAATGAGAAAGATTTTGACGCAAACAATAATGACCGCTTGTGCACAAGTACCTACAAGCTATCGCTGGAATATTCCATGCGAGTCAATGATCCGGCGCCTGCGGTGCTATCAGTGTATTGAAGCAGATGGTTGTATTGGCAGATGGATTTTTTTCAAAATATTTAAAACTATAATTTCATTAACATGCAATAAGCATAATGAAAATTGTTTTTGAACATTTATAAAGCAATAAAATAAATGTATCTTTCGATGTCCCCAACCCCCTCTAAAGTTTGTCTGTATATATTTATGGAACACCCTGTATATAACTGAACATAGGTTTAGTAAAACAATTTTATTTTCACCCCAACACGTTCAGTTAAATGGATAAATGTTGAAGTTTACACACTTGTATCTTATATGTGTTCTATTTCTGATTTCCAGCCAAAATTTACTGAAATGAGTTTATTACACTTACGGCAATATGAAAGAAAAACTTAAATCAGTTGAACTAAAAATGAATCTTAAAAAATAAGATTTTTATATTTATTGTCTCGTGGGAGAAATACAGATATTACTCCATCCTCTATCCATTTTTTCGCTTCTACTCTTAGTCCTTGTAAAATAAATGTTCCTCTATTTTTTTTTTTAAATAAAGACATAATAGATACGTTTTATTTAAAACAATAAAGCTTAGGTCTATTTTTTTTATGTATTTAATTCTTCTATCTCTCGAGTTAGTAAATTAATTATTTTATTGTTTATTTATTTTTTAAAAAACTGCATTTATTGTACTCCTTATTAAATATCTGTATTTACTCATAATTTTGCGTTATACCAAATGTTTAGATCACTTTTGGATGTTCTGAAATTTTAAGTGAAAGCTTTGATGCAATAAATGATTATATATAAAACCGACCTCTTATTTCCAAACTAACCTTCGAAATCCATAAAAATTACCATAGATTAAAAATAACAACCTTGTCTAAGCCAAATTTCCATAATTATCTATTTATTTTTACATAACATTAAAAATCTAGTTTTAGTGGAAATTAAAAGTGATATATTAAAACAAGGGTATAAATTTATCACTTTATTTATAACTTTATGAAATTAATTTAATTTAATTATATAAAACAAAAAAAAAAAAAATAAATAAAAAAAATAAAATAAAAATTCCAAATTGAGTGGTTTTTAGAGGATTTTACATTTTCTCTTTAAAATTTTCTTAAATTCTTCGGAGAATTTAATTTTTCCTTCACAATTTTTATTTGTCTCGTCCTTGGCCTTCAATTTGCATTTAAGTGTGTTTGCTTTTTTATAATTATGCATATTGGAAAAACACTATTATTAGTTAATGCAAATTAGTTGAAGTAGTTTATATACTGTGAGAGTAGGTGCATCGTAGATTAGAATGATACGATAATTTAAACTGTTGGTGGATACATAATAATTGTGTCGATTTAAATAAAGTCGTTTGAGCTAAATCCAATATTCTTTGTTGTTTTCACTGTTTATTTATACGGTTCTTGTTAATTATAGGAGCCCTCCCTAAAATTGAGATATGGTTAGAGATCACCTTTAACTTTTAGGGTGGTCTCCTAATTAACAAGTGTCATTTAGTTATTTATACTTTTGTACCTACTGATTGTATTATTCGACTTGTTTATTTTCTAATGTTAACAGTTAAACGTTTGTTAATTAATAATTTTTGAGAAAATGTTCCCAATCAAGCTATGGTGTTGATTATATTCTACTTTTCAGTTTAGTCACATTATTAGGAGTTGTCAGAATCAGTTAGTTTGACTATTAACTAATAAGTGATCTTGGTTATGGGTAAAGCATTAAGAGGTTGTAATATTAGTAGAAAGGAGCGAGGATGCCTGACCTAGCTATTAGACAGTATGGATCTTTTTTGCCGACCCCTTGATGAAGAGATAAAAAAAAAAATGTTTAAACATCCGTCCTAACTTCTTAAGTGATTCTTGTTTTCAACATAGTTACAAAGCTGAAGTAGTTACAAAGCTGACTGTACCATTAAGTTGACGTTAGTTGAAAAATATCTCGATTGTTATTGATAAGAAGAGAGATGTCTCTATTTTGTTCTTAAATTGATCAGTTCATCATTAAACATGAGTTTAAAGTATTAAAGAAACCTTATTTCAGCCCCGTTATAAGGGCCAGCAACAACAGTTACGTATGTTTCATAACACAAAGGGTTTAAAAAATGATTTCTTATATCTTCGACGCAGATTCTTTTTCCACCATCTTTAACCCATATACTCTGCAGTAAATTACATCACTTTAGAAAATGGTTGTTCAGTACTTCCTATTAGTGTATTATCTTTTGCCTATCAAATCTTTATGCTACATTCAACAGGGTATTGTTACGTCAAAGAGAAAAAATAAGTTTAAAGTTTTATGTAAATAAGACTGTAAGTTAATTTGTTGCTACTTCGAGTGGCCAGTAGGTTACAGCTCTTCTACATACCTTTACATAATTTACTATCACATCCTCAGTTTTTGATATTATTAACATAGTTGTATAGTTTTCGACAAAGTAATAATTGTTAAGATTCTTCTATAGCCTGATTTGACGTCTCATAGGTATTTTTTTTTTTTATTAGTCGATGTATCCCTACATACAACATCTCTAATTCTCATTTCGAAGCATTTTGTATTGTCTTGTTCTACCGTGTGATTTATTATCTTATCAACACGTAAAATAATTTTTAACTTTCATAGTTCGAATTCTGTTAAAAATTCAATGCTTAGTATCGGTTTTGTGGCTTTATGAGAAGGCATTGCAAACCGCATTATGTTCGTGGTACGACGATAAATCAATTAAATATTGAATAGGTATATTTCAACATCCCTTATTTATCCTATTAGTTTTTGTTTTTCCTAAACAATAGTTCATTATTTGACAAGATAAGCTAAAATTATCTATAAATTGATAAGCTATGTTTTTCAATTACTCTTATCTAACACAGTTGATAAAGAGGACAAATTATTTTGAGGTTACAATTTTATCGGTGGCTTTAATGACGTACTAAGAGTTAGCTAAGATAATTTAGTTTATCTCCGAAACTGTAGCGTAATTGTTTTGATCCCTTTCTTTTTCTTTATTTAATTTAAATATATTTTCTTCATGTTTTATTTGTGAGGAGAGGAAAGATAAAGAATCTTGTTGTACATCGATAACTTTCAATTTATTTAAAGAAAATTAAGATAACTCAACTACTGTTCTATAATTTTTTTGTCTAATACAAATATGCATTATTACACATTTTATTTTTATTAATAATCTTATGAGTTATATACAAAGTATTAAGTATTTAATAATTATTATTTTTATTTATTTTAATTTTTCTACGTATAAAAGTTTGTGTAAATTACATTCTATATTTTCATTTTTTTTAATTATATCATATCCTTTTTTTATTTAAATTTAATAATATGTATAGTCGTCCAGGAGATAGCGTGCAAAAAAAATAAGTCGCACTAATATCAGTCTAGTAATGTGTGAATAAAGGTGGGGATACTCTAGAGTTCTAGCTAGAGCATTCGCTCCGTTTTGATCAGTTTCATTTGGTGTCGGTTAAGAATAAATATTCGGCAAAGTTCGTGTGTGGGACATATAGCCTGGCATGGGGCATTTAAAAAAAAAAACTGTTGAGAGCAGCCATGTCCTGCCTTTTATGGTAGACAATATGATTTTTATGATTGTTAGTAAAAAATTAGTTAGTATACAGAAAATCAAGTTGGATATTTGATTGAGAGGTTAGTTACTCAAATATTACTCCAAATCAAAGTAGTCACATATCAAGTGACAAACTAACATCAACTTGATTTTCGGCCTTCTAACTAATTTCATACTCAAGATGATGAAATCACATTGTCCACTATAATTGGTGGGACGTAGCCGCTCTGCGCCGGTTTATTTTTAAAAATGCCTTTTGCCCTCTATGTCCCGCACACGAACATAGCCGACCAAATCTTTTGCCCATCTATGTCCCGCAGGCGAACATAGCCGACCAAATACACTTAAAGTCACTAAAAGATTAACTTATACACAAAATTCTAGCTTGATTTGTCAGGCAGTTTTTTGCACGCTATCTCCTGGACTTTTTACTTGCGTTTTCTTGAAAAGAAGAAACAATTTATTATTTCATCATCTGTATCATTTAAATTTTATATTACGTTGTTGTTATTACCCAGGATCAATAGGACAATACTTGATGAATTAATAATGAACTATCGATTTTTGTCACTTCATGAGGAAATTGATTTTATCTTTTAACACTTAAAACATAATATTTACTCACTGCAGTTATCCGATAAAAGTTGACCCTGACATGAATCTAATATTTTTTTAATTTAGCAACTTATCTACCCGGATTCTAAATATACCCGAATGTTTTTTTGTTTAACCCTGAGGCTTTTGTAAGATTAGATTTAAATGTCACTTTCACTTGTTGAAATCAAGGAGGCGTGGTTTTTTTTCTAAAGTCTTTACAAAATACAAAATAGCATCGTAGTTTGTGTTAAATGTTTTTTTGGAGAGATCAATCTAGTTTCACTTTTTATTCGGCTTCAGGCTTAGATAGTTTGATTGAGGTTAAGTATATACTTATTAGATATACCCTTTACAATTTTTTGAAGATAAGATTGGTTTTAGCGAAATACTATAATAATAGTTTTCTGAATGAAGGTATCTTTCGTAAGTTTTGTAAACATTTATTATGTTAAGAAACCGAATTATCCTTTTTCTCTCGTCTATTTAGAATACTCTAGTTCTAGTTGAGTACATATTCGCAACAAAATTGAAGTACCATTATCTTTTTATTTTTGCGGAAACGCAGTGTTGATTTTTAGCTATGCGATATTGATATTACTGTTATACTCTTGGGATCTAGAGGCAGTTGCTATGGTGTTCTCTCTGCCATGCTAGGATGCTTCATGATCTACCCAACTGTTTATGGTTGGAATCTCTCTTGTCTGGTCGCGTGCCTTTCACACATGGCTTGCTCCCTACTTTTACCTCTCGCGGAATGTTTACACATCGATGATCTCTTCTTCTTCACTTTACTCCACCTCTTTTCTTTTTTTTAGGGCAAAACAACAAAAAAAAAAGATTGTATGTTGTATGTTTACGTTTTTTTATTGTTAAATACCTATCTACTGTCTATACTTTTGAGTTACGAGAAAGTTTTTGTTATTATACCTATTGTTATTTATGAATCAACAATCAACTGTCTTATTACTGTCTTCAATAGTTCACTATCAACTAGTGAATTGATACTGACCAGTAGCCTTAAGTTCATAAACTACCTTCTAAAGGGGCGCAAGTTGGACAAATTGGAAGAATTTATGGAAAGGGGGGTACTTAAATCGCACATTAATATCGTTACAGCCTGTGAAAGCAATACTCTTATTAATACTACTGCATATACATATTACAAAAGAGTCATGATGGTACAACTGAGGCTGAAATGCACGAATTTTGTTTTGACTTAATTAAGTTTTTTTATAGTTCACTATCATCTAGTGAACTAATACTGATCAGTAGCATATGATTAGTACCCTTAATTTTATAAACTACCATTTAAGGCGCAAGTTGGACATTTTTGGATGAATTTTTGAAAATGGGTTCTTAGAATGCACAATCATATCGTTACAGACTGTGAAAGCAATGCTCTTAATGATACTACTATTATTAAAAAAAGTCACGAAGGTACAATTGTGCATGGCTAAGAAACAGGAATTGGTTAATATGATCATATTAGTGTTGTAGTTGTGTGTATCATTAATTTGTTTTACTAAAAGTTTATGCTAAATGAAATTCTTCTTATTTCAAGTGTTTTATTTGTTAATGTAAATTTTATACTAAGCCTGACTGTATTCATAACATATTTTTAAATGTTTACCCTTGAGTCATGAATCATTGTTTCTGTCAATGAGCCAGTCTTTGAATAATCACAAACAATGTATTTCCTTTGTCAGTTGTCATTTTACAGCTGTAGCTGTAAATCGCTCGAACTGTTAGTCAAACAGAATTCTATGTTTTATTCTTGAGTCAATATAGTTCCAAGAACATTATTGTTTATAAGATCATTAAAATGTCATCATTTGATAACGTATAATTTATTCTAATTAATTTGAATAGTTCTTAAAATTGAATTAAACTGTTTTCTGTTCTTAATTCTTCTGATCTGGAATTAATCAATTTATCATTCTCTCTAACATTAAGTACGTGGCATTAAGCAACGACATTATCTTTGTGAAATATTCAAGTTTTACAAATTATAAATTGGGGAATTGATCAAGTTAGAGACTATAACATGCGATTGCACTTTAAGCACTCAATAACTTAATGAATTTCTGCGCAATGGCATCTTTTTTTCACCTAACTTGAGACTATTTCTTTATTCTCGAAGATAATGAAAATTCTTTAACTAATAGTCCCCTCATCTTGAAGTCGTCAGAAGCTAAATTACACTTAATGGTTCTGTTGTCGTCTCTCAGACTCACCTGTTATAAGAAAATAATGTTTGTAATAATTTTCCTTTTTCGACCGGTCGATTAGTTCTACGAATTCCATCCAGATGTAACCTATTATTTGATATCTTTGATTTTCTCTCTTTTTTGGTTAGAAAAAGTTTTATTTTCTTTCACATTATAACTGTTCTTTTTTTTATTTATAATTTTAAAAATCAATTAGTTATATAACAATGCTTTAGTCTCGATCTATTTATTAGCTTAGAACGTACTACGAGACTTGTTTACTGTAATTGGTAATAATTGCAGTAATCAGTGCATCCTCCCTAACAGATACATTTCAAATTATTTTTACTCCAAAATAATTGGAACTTCTTTTTTCCCACTTCATTCTACGCGTAAAAATATCTGCTCTATTTATACTCCTGTCTATAGTTCTACCATGAGATATAAAATGTGTCAAATACATATTATATAAAATAACAACCAAATGTTTTTATTTACATAAAATATATTTTGCTTTATTCTCGTACGCCTATTTCTGTTTAAATTTAATAATAATAGACTATGAAAACAAAGTTTTTGTTATAAATCCTTATTATTTATTCATTTTGGTTGTGTAAGCCATCGGCAAGTTGTTCCTAATAAATTCCCGCTTTTGAGTTTGTGATAACAATCACGGTTAACTGCGTTATTACAAGAGCTGTCATTAATCACGGTGGGTGATAAGCAGAATCTTTTCTGTGCCAAGAAGTTTCAGCTTGATTGAGTGACTGGAAGAGGGATAATTAGCCATTTACAAATTTTAACGATTGACGACAACCACCAACCACCGACAAAACAAGGTCGAAGTTGATATAAAGGATTTTTTAAGAACAAATTGTTGATATAGGCATTTTTTTTTATTTATTTAAATTCTCGTCTACATTTATCCATTTTAATAAAACAATTATAGATATGGTTATGATGTTGTTTAAACAATAATTTTAGCATTACAGTTTGAGTGAGAAACGTTCATCTCCTTCAAATTTATTTTTTTAAACTTTTGAAAAGCTCTATCAAATCATTGCATTGTTAATTTTAATTTATTTTAGTTAATGAATATGTTTTATATGAAATCTTATTAATATTTATAAATAGATTATAATATTAGTGTTATGAATTAGTTTTAACCCAATTTTTTTTAAATGCAGAATTATCTTGACTTTTATATTTATAATAATAAAAAAAGTTTTATAAAACTATAAATTAATTACTGTTGAGAGCAGCCATGTCCTGCCTTTTATGGTAGACAATATGATTTTTATGATTGTTAGTAAAAAATTAGTTAGTATACAGAAAATCAAGTTGGATATTTGATTGAGAGGTTAGTTACTCAAATATTACTCCAAATCAAAGTAGTCACATATCAAGTGACAAACTAACATCAACTTGATTTTCGGCCTTCTAACTAATTTCATACTCAAGATGATGAAATCACATTGTCCACTATAATTAGTGGGACGTAGCCGCTCTGCGCCGGTTTATTTTTAAAAATGCCTTTTGCCCATCTATGTCCCGCACACGAACATAGCCGACCAAATCTTTTGCCCATCTATGTCCCGCAGGCGAACATAGCCGACCAAATACACTTAAAAGTCACTAAATGATTAACTTATACACAAAATTCTAGCTTGATTTGTCAGGCAGTTTTTTGCACGCTATTTCCTGGACTATTACTTGCGTTTTATTGAAAAGAAGAAACAATTTATTATTTCATCTGTATCATTTAAATTTTATATTACGTTGTTGTTATTACCCAGGATCAATAGGACAATACTTGATGAATTAATAATGAACTATCGATTTTTGTCACTTCATGAGGAAATTGATTTTATCTTTTAACACTTAAAACATAATATTTACTCACTGCAGTTATCCGATAANTTTTTTTAAAAAAACCTCAATGGAAATGATGTTTAAAAAATCTTTATTAGAATGCATTAGAAACAATGAAGGTTTTATTAGATTTTTCTTTTATGATTTATTTATCACAGTCCTAATATGTATGTCCCCAATAACTTGCATGGATTTTTTTTAATCTTTTTACGTCTTGACACGTCAATTAGCGATGTCCAAAAATTGATTTTTTTAATTTTTCGTTTTCCCATTTTTGGTAACAACTTTCAACTCAATTATCCGAAGTAGGCACATGCCACTAATTATATTTCCCTAATTGATCTTCTTCGATAGTAATTAAGTTTGGATAATTTATTTTGTTGCGTAAAAATTAATTAGTTGCTTTTTTCAAGTCCGCAGCAAAATCGTTTGGGCATTTTTTAGATAATTAATATTTAATATCCGTATTTAAAAGGCAAAAAAATAATACGTTAGTTCCCTAATTTCGCCTCTGCGTCAAATAAGGCACAGGTAGTTTGATCTTAAGAATTGAAATCTACTTAAATTTGGGTAATTCAAGAGCCATTGTTTCATCCACATTTAATTTGTGTGTACACATATTGGTTTTGGAATATGTCATTGATATTCTTGATATTCTTCAAAATAATTCAAATGTATAACGGGACTACGTGTTAAAACATCACGAACAGCTCGAATCGTGTGATTTGAGTTACTCACTTCCTGTAATCACAGTCATATCCTTTCATCTACATTCATTGTTAATCAAACGTTTTCTACCTCCTATTTAATATTACCTATTTATAGAGGTGATTGACACCTGTTGCTTTCTTTTATACCTCTATACTAGATTATTATTGAAATAATTCATACATTCTGGAATGTAGATTACGATTTTTTGATTACTCTTCTTTTGTTTTGATTCTTTACTAAATACAATAGTCCAAGAGATAACGTGCAAAAACGTGTCTGACTAATATCAAGCGAGAATTTTTTGTTCAAGCTAATCTTTTAGTGCCTTTTAAGGATATATGGTTGGCTGAATTCGTCTGCGGGACCTTGGCTATGGGCATTTGAAAAAAACGAACCGATGGGGAACATCCTTGTCACACCAATTATGGTGGACAATATTTTCATGATCCCGAGTACAAAACAAGTTGATGTATTTTGTCACTTGATCGGTTAGTTAATCAAATATTACTAAATTACTAAATAAAAGTGGTCACTTATCAAGTTACAGACTAACATCAACTTGGTTTTTGGTCTACTAACAAATTTTGTTCTCAGAATTATGAAAATAACATTGTCCACCATAATTAGCGAGACATGGCCGCTCTTTAGCACACTACCTCCTGGACAATAATACATTTCTTTATTTTATTGTTGCGTCAAGTCAAATTCACGATGATTTTTATATCTTTAAGATCAGATCTTTTCTGGAAAGATATTATAATTCCATTGAAGAGCTTTTACCGCGGAGTCTAACGCAACATCATTTTAATAAAACTATTTTTGTCCAAGTATAAAACTTGTTAGAGAATCTTAAGCTTAATTCTTTATTAGTTCTATTCTCGTTATCTATTATCTCTCTTTATCTATTTATTCCTTACAGCTGTCAATCAATAACCATTACCTGCTGTCAAGAAATAAAAATTATTCTTTTGGTATAGATCTTTTTATGAAGTTGTTATTCTTATTTATGCGTTGTGTAACTAACTCACTGTAGTAAATAAATATATGCAGGACATAGATTCTATAATCTGGAGTTCAAAGAATAATAAGTAAGTAATTTTCCTCTTACTTCACTTAAAAATACTCGTATATAATTCTATGCTGTTTTATCTTTAGTTTACTGTATACTAAGTATGTACTCTTATCTTTCTTCAGTTATTTAGCATTAGTATGTGTTTTGGTTTATTCTTCTCAGAAGAAAGGAAATTTAAATTTGAATTTAATGCTTCTGAATTCAATTTTAAAAAAAAAAACGAAGAAAGATCTTTATGCGCCAAAAATCTGTGCTGTTGGTGACTTTATAATGTCTATTTATACATAAAACATAAGAGTCAAAAGTTCAATTCTCGTTTCAAGAGAACTCGAGTTTTCGTAGTTCAAATTAAATTAATTTGAATTGCTAAGAGTTTCAAGGATTTAGGGATTGTTTTTGGAATTGTCAAGAGGCGCTAGTTTTTCCTCTTACGTCTGTACCTTTATTATGCCTTTCACCTTACTTGACTTATTTTTTTGTGGCGCCTAGACATGAGATGTGGAAAGGACGCATGTAATTTATTTTAATTTATCTTCAGGTTGTTCAATAAAATTAGTATTTTAAAGCTCCAAATTGTCTTAACAAAAATAAGTTGTTTTACAAATTTATTTCACACTTATAAGGAAATTGGAAATCTCGTTAATAATTAACATTTTCTTCGTATAAATAGTGATCAGCTAAGTGAATTTAATTTATTTGTTGAAGGTAAATCTTTGAAAATATAAATATGTGATTAATTTTTTTTCCATGTTTGTAAAAACTTATTATTACTGCATTCATGCAGATTCTTATTAGTCGAGTCTGCAAAATTACAGCTTTGTAAGTAAGTTTACAGTTTACGCAGATGACTGTATTTGTAAACAGACGTCAGCGCGAAGACATAATCGCATTTTATTAAACGTAATACTTAGCTTAAATTGGAAAAACGTTCCCAATACTCTATTGTAAACGATTTTACGTGACAATTCTTATGGTTAATGTACTCCATATTTTGTTAAAAGATTTAAAAATTAATGATGTTGTTTATGATTAAATTAAAATTAGTCTTAAATGACGTGATAGGTTTTTAGAGTAAAAACAATCTATTTTATTTTATTCCCATATTAAATAAATTCTTTGTTGATAATATCCCAGATTAATTACATTTCTGTGGCAGTAATACATTATTTTTTATACAATTTATATTTATTCGTAATTTAATAGTTTAGCATTTAGAAAACATGAAGAAGTGATTTAACTTGTGAATTCAGATATTCATGAATTTATTATCCCTCAAATAAATCAATCATTTTATCATTATTTTTTTTAGTTATTAATAGCAGAGTCGTACTTTATTTTAAAGATAATATTCATATTTTTATTTTTATTTTGGTTAAACAACAATTATAATGTCCAATAATTTATACGTTCATTTATTTTAAATATTGATGTAAACATTTTACATAAATCAAAATTCAATTTTTTTTTTTTTTTTCTTTTTTCTAAAACAAAATAGAATAGAAATAAATTTGTTCGTGTTCATCTTTATTGTTTCTAAAAATGTTTAATTTTATGAATTAGAGAAATTAGTTTTAGACAATTACATATATTAAAAGAAAGGCGATCATTTCTTTTTGATGATGTTTCATATTTTTAGATTAGAATAGAAATTCTAAAGAATTAACTTGTTACCTTCATTTAACAAATGAAGGTAACAAACATACATTTTTGGTCTCTGTCTGTCTGAGTGACCTTGTTTAACATCTCATAATTTTTTTTTTTTTTTTTTTTTTTAAAGACACGATCGATTTTTATTTGATGGTGAAGTAAAGAGAGCACGAGCTATTTATCCTCATTACTTTTTAATTCGAAAGATACCCAAGTTTCTCCCGCAAATACAGCTCGGTTTTTATTCTCCTCTTATATATTATTTACGATTTCTTCTACGCCGTTTTTTAACCTACTTCGTACTTTTCGAACTCTTTGGTAAAGAATTAACAATTTAGCAGTAAAAAGATAATACATTATTTAATTTAAATTGTGTTTTGACATTGTGAGTTAAGGATCAGTGTGAAATAAAATAATAACTTTTTAAATAGCCGGTGTTTAAGAGTAAAATATTTCTTACATTAGAGTTAATATATATCGAGTTTCCTGTTTAACCTGATCAAACAAATAGTTAGTACCTACTATGTTAGTCTTATCTATAATGAATTTGCAGAACTTTTTCATGCTAAAAAACAAAAATAATCAGTATATTTTGTAATCTTATAAAAAATCAATGTCTAATTTACAATACAGACCGATTTCAACCTGCACTGTTGTTGATCATTATCTACATACGGACGAAGTTCAGGGATTTTGGTTCAACAACATAGCCGAAACAGGTTTGCATTGATTATTAGGTATATTAAAGTTATTTTTTACAATTAAGCGATCAATTTTGCTTTCGAGCTTACCGACGCGACGGTAACGGACGCTATGTGATCGTTCTGAAAGACGAAAAAATGTTGTCTACAATTTCAAAAATTTCAAGACAGAAATTAGTTTCAGACATCAGGGAACATTTTTGGTCTCTGTCTGTCTGTGTGTCCGCGAATCTTGAAACTGAATGTCTCGGATTTCAAAAATTCCAGGACAGAAATCCGTTCTGAGAATATTATTAGTTGTCTGTCTTTCGCTCAATTTTTGTGAACCGTCATAGCTTATAAACTACACGTCCGATTTTAATAAAATTTGTATGGTAGGTCATAATTAGCTCATTGTTGGTCCCACTCATAAGCTTTATTTTTAACCTTCTGCGCTCATTTGTTTCTCTTCCACATGGGCACAAACATACATTTATTTACACCTATAGCTTCAAAAGTATTCATCTGATTTGTATGAAACATTTATAGTTTATCGAAAGTGACCCTCAGATAGCCCCCAAACTATTTTACCAGAGTTTTATAATATGTTATAAAATCTATTCTTAAGAAGCGTTACTCATTTTTATTCTTTATATTATTCATTCGATACATTTAAACTTATTTCCTTTTAAAACACAATCAAATTGATAGTAGAGATTCCATTTTTATCAATAACGTATAGACTATCAAAATAATAATATCAAATATACGCATCGAACAATAGGGCGAACCCTCAAACCATGCTATCAAAATATAATGTAGACATTGAAATAAAGGAAGCGGTTACATAAAACTATAAGATATCGATTCCAACAAACTCTAGATAAATTATGAGTTAAATGCGCACTAGAATGATACGAAGGTTTCGACTATAAACATCAAAACGAGTCTACAAATTTGTAAAATGATAAAGAATAGAACAGGTACATAAAGGACAAACTGAACATGGAATGAACGTGAACAATGATAACCTAAATGTAGCAACGGTTGCAGTGATAAACTTATAGCTATTAAAAGCAACCCGCATTTAGTTAAAAAAAAAGATGCGCTTAATGGAATGAATTTCTGTATTTTACCCAACTATTACATTAGTCTCATTTACCGTCAAAATGTAAAATGTTACTTTTTAAAAGCGTCATGAAATACATATTCTTGAAAAGACAACGTGGCTACATGTATCAAATTGTATGCTAAAAATTTCGTCTCAACTTTATTGTTGGTATTGTCTAATTATTGATTTTTCTTATGATGTTTTAATTTTTTTTATGTTGCTTTTAAATATAATAAAATCGTTTGATCGTTATTAACATAATACAATGTATTGTAGTAGTGTAACATGGGGTCCCTCACCCCGGGGGAAAAACCTTTCTAAGTGACAGCTAAACGCTAAATAGAGACCTCTAGTTGCGCCTATAAACAGGATGTATAATATTTCTGAACTTGTTCTTTCTTGTGAAGGTAAAATAAAACAAAGTGGATTAAACTTGCTCCTTAATTAAATTAAAGTGTATCAACTAAGATTTTTCTTGTTAGTTAATTAACGAGCTGCTGCCAGTTTGGAAGTGTTTTCTCGTCGGCATTTTCTACTTGATTTAAATTGTTAGCTTATCGGTATGGGGATCAATGTGTCTAGACTCTAGACTCTAGACAGTCTAGTAGAAAGTAGCGTAAGGAACGCTACTCGCTATGGATCGAGACCAAAGCAACATGCTGTTTAAAGAAGATTCAGCTAGACTGTGAAAGCATACCCATTTGACGCAATGGCCGGAGAGTCAAGATCCAATTAGCTTGTTTTATAATACTAGGTCAAGTTTACTGAGCCATTGTTTCTCCTTTGTCTGAATTCTCTTAAACTTGTCTTAATGCAAACTCCGGTTCTAATAGATTTTCCCCCCGTTTCAAGGACGGTAGAGGCCGTTGTTAGAAAAATAAATAATACAAAAAAGAGTAAAAACAATTCAAATAAGAATATATTACTGACCTACGACAAGAAAAGGATTGTATTACGTGCACAAGTAGTCCCACTTGTATTTTCTAAGTATCTTACAACCACTAGTTGGAGTTGAGAATACCTACTACATTATTATTTCTTTATTTTACCTGTAAAAACTATATAGACATTACTTATATAATCGAGTAGTGCCCGACGAAGTCGCACCTCGAAATGATTTGATATTGCTAAGCTAAGGCAACCACATTTATTCCCATGTGAAAATAAATATTAGTGATTTGTTGGTCTTCAAATAGATATTATAACTTATCTAAATTAATTTAGGTAAGTTAGCCAACAATAGAGCCGTTGTCACGGCTCGTATTGTATAATGATAATGTTCATATTATTTATACCAGTGGACTGCAGCTGTAAATAAATTAGAACATAGAATTTAATTTATTGTACATACATGGAACAGTTTTTATTTATTTATGACAAAAATAAAGTCAATTAGCGAAATTATTTGCCTAGTGCCACTAAAGATCTTATTATCTTAGCAATTAATTAAAAGGGATTTAATTTATTAGAATAATTGATTGCCATTTATTGAGCTAACTTAAAACAAATTATATTGAATATATGGTCATCACTTATTTTATTTTATTTTTAATTATATACATAAATATCTTGTTTGTAGTAGTATATTTGGTTCTTTAATGTAGTTTTCTTTTTAAGTATTATTTCTAACTTGTATTTTTTTTTTTTTTCTTTGGGGTTTTAGTCCCGTTCGACTGCTTAGGCCATTACAGGACAGGGGTTATCCGACCACTTTACTCATTTGTATCTATCATCATCATCTTAGCTTGTATTATTAATTACTTTATCATGCTAACGATATATTTATTTTGTTTGTTTCAGTGATGAGACCAACACATCACTAAGTGAGACTATTAGAATCGGTGCGTTTGCAGAGAGCCGCAAGGCAGTTCAGCCGGATTTAGTTATGCCGGAAGTGCCCTTTAGTAGATTACTACGCCAGGCTCAGGCAATCCAGCCCATTCAGAAGGAACAGCCTATTATCGAACCTATTTTGCCAAATAAGCTTGACAACGAAAATGGCAATACTCAACCTAATCATCCACAGCATAATGATGATTTCATCATGCTTGATCTTGTAAGTTCCTTTCATAAAATTTTTAATTTAAAAGAAATTAGAAAGAAAGTTAAATAAAAATGTAATTTTTAAAATACTAGGCATGTTATCTAAAATGCCCTACAATAGTTGCGCTGGTGATAACTAATTGTGGGCTTCCCTTTGCTTTGATAGGTAGCACCTAATTAGAAATGTTTTTTTTTTTTGTAATAAAAAAAATTGTAAATTTAGACTTATGTTTTTATTATTATTGTGTTAATTGCATATTTAATGATTGAATGCTATCCTCTATAACCTTTTAATTCCTAAATTGATTTATCGATCTCATAATATGTCTAATGGATTGACTGTTTTACTTTTTGTAGAAGACACCGTTTGCTGGGTGTAACGGTAACTCAGAGCTGGGAGTGTTCTACAGAGAATGTCAATCCGCTCCTCCACTTCAGGGCACGGAGTCAAGTACTTTGGACCAGTTGGGTGACTTGACAAGACAACTGGAAGCGTTTGAAACTTCCTTTAGACAATACGACTCGGTCATAGCACGAGTCTGTTCGCAAGATAATAACAACTGAGCTACGCTCCGACCTCATCGCGGCAAGATGGGCTGACTCGTGTATACAGAGTGAGAACTGTGTTTCCAACACTGTTTCTTTCGGGTGGTGCGATACTCCGAATCCGTTGTACGGAATAACTTTGGTTTCGTCATTAGTGTCGGAGGGAGAATATCATGGTTCAGCATCGCAAGGGGAAAGTTTTGTTTTCCCCGAGCCATCAAATGTTTAAGAAAGGGTGATTTATCCCGTGTCGTCCATTCTCTTGTCGGAGTGATATAAGTGTCGACTGTACAAGTTCCTCTAGTCATTACGTTAACCTATCTTGCTGCTGCACACTGATTACTAGTGAGCTGTTTGATCGTTAAACAGGGACTGAAAGGTGTTGTAAAGAAGCCTTAATCAAAGGGTACTTGCTGAGACAAGGGAGAATCTGCCGGAGATCATATTAGTCTATTTCAACAACCTATTTAATAAGTAATCCACCCTACTACTTATATTTTACTTATTTATTTTAAATAATCCTTTGGATCCCGCATCCTCCCTAGTCGACTCTTGTAAAAAATGTTAAGTTTATCGAATGTATTGCTTAGCTACAAAGACTGACTATTTATTTAAATTGTTATAAAATAATTTATTTGTTTCTTTTTTTTTACTTATTATTATTGTGGAAAAAATTAAAAGACTTATGTTGAACTGTTAGTTATTGTTGCTCAGAGTTATTTTTACTGGTTTTAAAAATATTAAAAAAATCGTATACTTTTATTAATTAAAATTTAAATTAGTAAATATTAAAAAATACTAATGTAAAACTATTCATCAAATTTTTCTTGAACTAGAAAAGTTAATAATTGTAAATTATATAATATGCCATCTTTTTCTCCTGAAAATAATATTTTCACTGTTTTCATATATGTTATTGACTTAAAATTGACCAAACTTCTTTATAACTCATTTATTTATTTACTATACCAACAATAAGAATTATATTTGTTGCTTTGCAATGACTATAAGCTTGCTATATATTTATTACCCAGGCTTATATAATTTTTCTTGTGACTATAATATATTCAATTTACTTAATTTTGGGTTAAGCAGTTTGGTAAATTATTTTAGAATAAAAATATTAATATTGTATGTCTGCAATTGTAAATTAAATGTGTCCTTTTCCTATTAAACATATAATTTACACAATAACAATCTACAAATGTACTCTATAGTTTTTAAATGAATTAATATAATGCTTAATTTACATTAAAATATAACAGTCAAGCCCTAACACTAAAACTTTATAATTAGTCCAGCTGTAATGGTTGACAATGTCTTTGTTACATACAGACAATGTATTGACTTACATATATTTATTAAACCTTTTGTTATTGTACTTCTTTTTTTTATTAAAATCCGAATTTTGAATTAGCAGACTATTCATTTTGAATTATATGATTAATTTTTAAAATAGTTTGATATCTGAGCAATCGATGTTATGATCCATAAGTTTATAATGTAATCTTTTTTTTTTAACTTGGTTTTACTTTTTTTGTTAATTATTTTGTCCTGTATAATAATGTTAAAATGTGTAAATGATATTTAGCAAAAAAAGTTAACTAGTTTATTATAAAATCATGTAAAAATATATAAAAGATACATGGGTTAGTTTAATTATATTATTTTGTATATTTATTTTCGTTTGTTGGGTATTTTTTTGCAACATTCGTTGTTTAGTCTTTTGAATTCATTTATTTATGTTGTTAGATTTAAAAAAAATAATAGACAAATAAAAGGAGAAAAAGTTAACCTTTTATGTGATTTATATTTAGGTAAAAAAAGTTTTAAAAAGAAAAAAAATAACAGTATAAGTGCCAATGGATTAGATATAAAATGTTGCAAGAAATCCTCCTTTTTATTATTATATAGTAGAATGAATGATGATTTTCTAGTTTAATTAGTAATTTAATAGTTTAGATGAGATGAATTTTTAAAAAAGAAAAGCCTGTAGAGAAATCAACCAAATATTATAATGGTTGAGTAATTTATTTCAGTGGAGGAAGCTGAATTGTTAAGAGTAAAAATAAAGTATTGCATATTAAGGAGATTGGATAGATGTTCGAATTCGTTGGCAGAAAATAGCTGCCCTGATCTAAATTCTGATAATGTATTTCGGTAAAAGCAGAATTCGTTGTTTTGAGAGTAATATTTCTTTTTTGTTAGAACTCATAACTTCAAGTAATATTCTGCTTTGGTTTTTATCGAATGAAAATATTATTTTATTATCCTATTTATTTATTTTTTCACTAAACATTATATTCATAGTACCACTGATAATTTTTATCAGTTTCCAGTTAAATAATTATTATTCTTCTATTTCTGATTTGATTATAATGATAACATTATACAAGTACATAGAACAGCATCTAACATTGATTACGTATATTTTAAATTAATAGAGAACCCTTGTTGAAAAAGAATAACTTATTTTTGTACATTTTAGTATTCTCTTAAACTATTAAAATTATATTATAAAATTTAAATCTAGGTTTATTATTATTGGTGCATTTGATGTTAAATAAATCTAAAAATTTATTCACACATCTTTATACGTATAAGTAATGCCAAAAAGGCCAATCACAGGCTTTTGTTCCAATTATTATTATATTATTTTTATCTAGAGATCGTACACAAATGAACAGTTGCATGTTAACTTTACAATATGTACAGCTTACATGATCATAATAAAACCAAATAACAAACCCTAATAATTCTTACTTTACTTAGTAGAGTCTTTTCTTGGCTTTGATAATAACTTTTATCTAACTTAAATCCCAAGTATTGGTCTCAACACATTCAAATTAACTTAACTTTTTTGTCTTATTATAGAATAAATTTAATATACATATAAATCAAAAATACATATTACATATCTAACTGGATTATCAATTTATATAGTATTAATTTGTTAAATAAGTTATTCTTTGTCTTGGGGGTCTCTTGAACCACAGTTAAAAATAGCTGTTGCCTTCTAACAAATCTAAAAAGCTTTTTTATTATTAATTTATTTTTACTATAAATTGGTATTGTTTTAAACTCCAAGTAAATGAACTCACATTAATTTTATTCTTTTAAAAAAATAATATTTGTATCCAACATCTATTTATATAATTTTTTTAAAATATTCATTCATTCTACTGTTTTATTTTATTTTGAATTTACATATCACATGTTCTTATAATTTATTTTAATGTATAAATATGAATATTATATTAATGTATCAAAGGATTGTGTAAAGGAATCAGTATTTTGGTTGTTTGTGAGCTTTATTCGTTAGGTTTGAGAGTGAACAGAAGTGGAAAAATTTGTTATTGGAAAAATAATTGTTTTTCCCCTTTAAATTTAATGTTTGACTTTCAACCGTCGAAATTTGTTTTTTTAACTTAATATTATTATAAAATAAAGAAAAAGGGTCGAAATCCTAGTTAAGTTTGTGGTGCTCCTCCCTGCTCATATAGACTTTTCATAGACTGATTTTTAAGAAAATAATAAAAATTAAATTATAATAATATTTAGTTTTTAAGCCATTAATTTTATAAATTAAAAATATAAATTTGTCTTGTTTCCAAAAATTATGGTAGAAGGAAATTAATTCCTAGTTTGTGGTTGTTTAGAATGTCAATTTGTAATTGCACATGATAGATTTTTATTATTATTATTTATTTAATTAAAATTATTGTAAAAATATTATTTTGGAAAAATTTAAATTTGTAGAAATCAATTTTTTATTTTTATTTTTTTTTTATTTCATGTATTGCTTTAACGTAATTAAAACCTACAGTCCAGTGAGAAGATTAATAGAGTGTTTGCATTTACAAATACAGTCGGACCTCCATACAACGAACTCTATGGTTCCAGGAAAAAAAATGGTTATATAGAAATGTCGTTATATAGAATTTCTTTTACTATGGAATCACTTAGTATAGAGAATCCATGGGACATAAAAAAGTAGTTACATATATTTTCGCTGTACAGAAGTTCGTTATAAGGAGTTCCACTGTATATGCATATTTACCACACTTCGTTATTTTCTTCTCACTTAAAATTGTTCACTATTCTAATATTAAATTTGTGAAATATTATTTCATTTATTGTTATTAACATTAGTAAATATGTATGTATCTATATTTTTTTTAATCCAACATATTTTATCATTTTTGTGGCACTCTTATAGAAAAGGGGCCCCTTTTTGTGTAGGAAATATGCATGAGAGTTTATATCCCTTAGTCTAACTACCTATTAAGAAAAAGGGATATTTAGTCCAATATACTTTGGGACAAAGGACACACATTTTTATATTAACACAAGTATGTAAAAAAAAAGTGGTGGGTCCTTTTCTATATAAGTGCCCTTTTTATAACATTCCTTCTTTCAATGCATTAAATTAGAGTGGAACTTAACTGAATAGAGCTTTGAACGGTGAAAAAAGTTAAAAATGATAATGTATTCTTAATGGTAATATGATAATGTGTATGATGTAATAAAGAAAATGTCTGGATGAGTAAATTTTACAAAAAAAAGTATAATATATTGTCCAAACTTAAAAAATGAATAGTGATGCTAAGACCTTGTATAATTAGTTATAGATCGAGTAATTTTGATCCTCCTATAAAATAATGAAGCTATATTTGTGGCTTGACATTGAACTCATTGTTTACTCTTTAGACAATATTCAGAATAAGTTCCGTATACATTTTTTCAAAAACCTATTTAAAATGAATTTTTTTTATATAAATACTTTTTGAAAAGTAAATATTTTTCATCAAACAAACTAAATGAAACTACTGATTAACATTTGAATTTAATTAGGCAATGAAATAAACTATTTTGCTGAAGTAAATATATGTATCAAGTGACTTTTTTGAAAGGTTGGAAACAATACTTTATATCAATTAGTGGCTTATTATAAACTGAAAGTATATAAACAAAATTAAATAAACTATTTTCTTTGGTCAAGCTTTGTAGCGCCTATTACTTTAATTTTTAGCAATTAATCATAACTGGTTTAAATATTCATAGCTTTTTACTTTCTCATATATACGTTGTATATTTTAATTTTTTTGTCAAATCTATATTATCTCTAATTAATCATGTTTATCTTAATTGTGGGTTTAACTTTATTTGATTTTTTTAATTTGTATTAATTTTATTGTTAAATTATATAATATAATTTTTTAAACTCGTCATACTGTTTTTCCTTTTAAATTTCATTTGTTATAAAAAAAATAATCAGTTAATTAATATTTTTAACTGTCCCTATTTGCTCCTATACAGGAAAATCTATCTTAAATATTTATTTTTAAATCAATGTTACCATATTTTCTAATTATTTTTTTTATCCTGTAGAGAATTAGGGAAAAATAAATCTATTTTGTATCGTAATTATCTATGCATAGCTTTTTACTATGATATGTTGCTAAAAAAATTAAAATAAGACATATTTATTGCTCTAAATTGTTTTTAATTTTTCTACAAACCTTATCTTTCCTCATTTTTACAAACTTCACATAATAAATAGATAAATAAATAAAATAACTCAACTTGGGACAAGCAGTTCTGTCTATTTAGTAAAACAATTTTTTTGGTATCAAGCATATGGAAATACGCTGGAGGTGTTTTAACGTAAAGTAGCTTTAAGTATTGAAGTAGTGTGGGAAAGTCTAAAAGGCTCGATCAGAGTGACCTCATCAATCCATGTTACTTATATAAAAAAACTACAGATTCTCAACACTGCACATATTGCGAGTAAACTTAGACCCAAACTGCAAATTCTCAACACTGCACATATTGTGAGTACTTAGACCCAAACTGCAAATTCTCAACACTGCACATATTGCGAGTACTTAGACCCAAACTGCAAATTCTCAACACTGCACATATTGCGAGTAAACTTAGACCCATAAAAGAAACACAGCTTAAGTTGGGTCCAAGCAATAAAAAATTGCATTGTGTGTTGAATTAACTGTGCGGCGAAAAATATTTACTACATAAAATTACCAAAAACAGTCATTATGTTTCAGAGCACCAACACTGCCATGCATGCACACCACATTCAACACACAGCCTGCACATTTTTATTTTCTCATAAAAAGAGAAAGTATTTATACTTTTTCTTTTTGGGATCTATAAGAAAAATAATAATTAAAAAATTAAGGGATTAACTGAAGAATAAATTAATAAGAAATTATTGTAATGGCGTAAAACTTTGATTTTGATGGATTTACATGTTTTAAGGTCCCAAAAAAGTAGTTTTTAAAAAATGTATTTCTGTCTGTGCAGATGTGTGGAGCCTAAACACTGGGCCAATTTTGATGAAATTTAGCATACATTTTCAGAAAAACCATACTAAGGCCTAATCGAGAAAATAATTTGGGGAAGCTACCCAAAAACCTGAATATAAATGTATTTCTCGAAAACGGTTCTGACAATTTTGATTAATAAAATTTTAAAATGTCGTTCATTTAAATACAAATCTATAAGCTTTTTTCCAGGAAAAATCTAGTGTCTGAGATATTGATGCAAATAAATCTGATTTTATTGAAAATCAAAAACAAAAAGTAAATAACTACCTAGTGAAGACATTTTAAATAATACATTAATCAGCATCACTTAGCTTTATCATTGAAGCGATCTTAATTCTGTAAATATTTAATATTAAGCAAATTAATTGAGTCAAAAGTTTTTAAGAATGATTAGAGTAGACGGTGGTGCTGGGTGGGATTCTCACTCCACTTGGAAGGTTCTATAGGAACCCTTCTAAAGGTGGGTTCACAGGCACACGTATCTGTCTGTCTTGACAACATATGCATGCTTCCTGGGATCTGGGACCGATAATATATGAGAATGTTAGTCTGAGTTATCTCGGAACGATTTTTATTGGAGTGGACTCAGCTTTATGTGGAGAAGAAAAAAAAGCTTCACAGAACTTCAGCAGAAACAGATTTACTGCACTATTTCCCAAAAAAAGAATCATTTAAATTAAAGTAGACTAGAAATGGGTGAGTTATTTTTGAATATATAAAGTTTTATTTTAATTTATAAAAAGTATGGATGGACAGGACAGTACATTATACTTATTTATATACAAGTGTAAAGTAGACAAATTATACAATAATAAATAGAAAACATTATTTATAAATGCAGGAACAGAATAAAAATGGTTTGAAAGGAGTTCACTATTACCTAAAATCACAGATTATACATTTTCATCTGCAACTAAGCAAAACTGCAATTGTTAAGTTTTACTCTTCAATCAATTCAGTTATGTTAGTCAATTCTGTCCTCTAAAAAAAGATTTTCTTTTCAAAAAATCTCAGTCACAACTCTGAAGTCAGTAATTATCACCTTTACAGCCATTGTAAAGAAGAAGAAGAATTGAAGCAAAATCATCAAATAGCCATGAAGTTTTAAAATCAGAAAAGTGTGTCAAATCTTTCCATACATATTGTTATGCCTTCCTCTTCATATTCTTCTTTAGAAACCACATAACTATAAAATTCAGGGTCCATCCTAAGAGCTATTCCTCCTTCCCATGAATAAGTAACAGGATCTGGTGCAAGTGAAATTTTCAGTTCATATTCGTCAGGAATAGATGAACGTACTTCTGCAGTTAATCTCTCTATCAGACCTGGGAATTGGGCGGAACCACCTGTAACTAGTATGTTGGAGTAGAGATGAGGTTTAGCTTCTTCTGGACATGATTCCACACAGTGAACTATAGCTTCGGCTAGGCCCATCTGATCTATTCCCACATCGCTGGGATGAAATAGAACTTCACACACAGAGAACCTCTCATTGTTTAACCTCAGTCTTTGCTAAAAATAAACAGAAACACTATTAGATTATTCAGAATTAAGAAAATTACAACAAAATATGATAAAGCACATAGAATCATTGGTGTGAAATTAGTTCTTTTTATTTTAAAAGATGTCGTTTTATCAAGTACAAAATTTCATAGATATACCAAAGTAGTACCTGATCAGTAACAGGTGGCTTATCTAATGTAGCAGCATATCCTCTATGAAGACTTGTAAAATCTGGCAACATGTAATCTCTGACAATATCATTCTCAGGATATTTCTTTCTTGCTTTAGCCATGTCAGCCCTAAGATTTTGAGAGACAAAACAACAATCTTCTTTAACCTGATTCATAACATAGGTTTCTTCCATAACATGAAGTTGCCTGAAAATTACAAAACAAGTATAGCCCAAAATTTCATCATTAATTCGTGTGAGGAAAAAAGTTATTACTCACTATAAAGTGAATCTCTTAAGTTAACTTCATCATTTAATTAAATAATCCCATTTATTTTTCATTAAATTTTGAGGGGCCAAAGGCTAGGGTTCACCATTTAACCGCAAGATGAAACAATGCAGCTTACTGGACATGTAATAAACAAAGAGATTGTTTTATTACACTACACTTGTTAGCATAGCAGATCTCGAGACAGACTGCATTGGCCCATTCAGCTACAGCGGCCGCACTTTGGAGAGGTTCCTTCAGATAGAGTGTAGGGTAAGAATACTAACTCTGCAGTCTACTATATTCATACTATTTGTACGTCATACTTGGTTATTGCTCTAGCTGAAACAGCGGTTGGCTAATCATGGATTGACTAATTTTATTCGAGTAGTTCCAAAATCAGAAGAATTATGGCTTATACGTAGTATGTAAAATTTTAGTTTCAAGGAGACCCAGAAAGAGAAACACAAAACTGTGAGATTAATCTCTTTTATGAAGAAATCCAGGAGTCTGAAGAGTCAAGGAACATAGTTTTACTTGAATCAAAGCAAATTTGTAACCATTTATAATATGGTTTAAATATCCACATTGGACATCCAGATCTTTCCCTTTTTGATTAATAAATTATATATAAGAAACTTATTCTGTTATTAATAACATACTTTCACTTATAAACAAAATTAATTTACCTGTAAGATATAATTTCTTTTAGGTGGTTTGTCATTAGTTTTCCTCCAACATCGATACGTTTTACACAGTTTTTATACTTTTTACCCTTAATATAAGGAGCAATGTGTGTAAAACTATAACCAGTATCAATAATAAGACAACACTGAGCTTCTGGATTATCTTTTCTATAGTGATACGATGCCAGATCTCCAGCTAAACAACCAAAATAATCTTATTAAGTAAAATTAATAAAAAATAAATAATATATATATTTTTTTAAATACATACTAACAAAAACAAATATCACTGATGCAAAATATCTCACCACAAATTCTCAAGTAAGACTGAACATCGTACTCTTCAAAGAATATCTCTGCTATAGAATCCTGAATGCTGGCAAAATTAAAGTAAGGTTCAGTCATTACAACAGGAGTTGTAGGGAAGTTAACAGGACAACACTCTTTACTAAATATATAATCCCAAACTGTTTTCTGTATATCCCAATTCATTAGGAGACCCTGTAACAAAAAAATATAATTACTACAAATATTAAAAAGAAAAAAATTAAATGTGTTTAGTGAGGGAATTAGTACACTAAATAAATACCTTCCTTCTACTCTCCCCCCCCCCCCTGAACCGCAACCACTAATATAATAGTGTTACACGAGAGGTCAGATGGCTGATAAGGATTAATAGCAACGTTTCGACCCTTATTTATAAAAATCTACTACCTCCATCAGAGATGGAAAGTATCAATAATTTATTGATATTGGTTTAATTGTAATAAAATTTCATTTTACTATATGGTATTACTTAAATCCTGATTACCCACTATAATTCTTAATATTTATATAGAAATTCTTTTCTTTGGTCTCATGTGGGTTGTGTTAAGTTAAAACTTCACTTCTCCATTTTTAAAAAACTTGCTATATCAGTGAACATGTGTATTAATAAGAATAATTATATCTTTGTAGGTAAGACAGTTCTGATAACGTAAAACTTTGAAGAATGAAAATTAGTTTTTAATACAAGAAAACATTTTTTAGACTAGGATTTAAATTGAATTCGATAACAGGTATGTTTTTTAAATTAGAGTATATAAAATTATTATTTTGTAGAAATACTAATATCCTTAGTTTTGTTGATGAAAAATCAAAATGGTATTTGAAAATAGCTATAGAATGTGATATTTTTGTTTTAAATTGTTATGAATTTGTTTTTGGATTTGTTTAAATTAATTTTTTATATATAAGTAATAACTAAATTGTTATTTTGTTATCTTTTGAAGCTTGATGACCCAAGGTGGGGTCGAAATATAGCATGTTTTTTAAAAATGAAGAAGTGTATTTTTAACTTATAGTCCAGTCAACGAAGACCAAAAAAGCCCGAATAGGGGAAATAATTCGTGTAGCCACAAATTTTTGTACATAGGTAGAGAGGGGTGCCATGAACAACATACTAAAAATCCCCAACATACTAACATACAACATACTAACATAACAACATACTAAAAATTGAAAAGTGAGGAAGAGAAGGCAAGGGATTGGAGCTTACATCTCAAAAATATCTCAAACAGTATTGACATTAAATGAATTATGGTTATTTACAAATATGTTCTTCATTAAATTTACAATAGAAATATTATTTTGATAATTTTTTTT
>KZ651698.1:102816-126493 GCA_001010745.2 Gerris buenoi | reverse complement strand
TAGTATAAAAATTAACATCGAACAGCGCATAGTTTACGAGGTATATAGCAACAACTGAAATTTCATCATTTTTTTCAAATATTACAAAGAAACTTTGGGGGGCCTTTTTGGGAGAGGTCTTGGGGGGGGGGAGTCAAAAATCTATTCAAAAATAAACAGAGTGTGGCTTAAGGTTAGAAATTCCTAACAAAAGTTTACTTTAACCCCCTAATCCTAATTTATTTATTATTTCCTAATTTTGAGCGCTTGCAACTCAAAAACGGTTGGAGCTAAAAAAAATGTTTATAGGACATTTTTTGTATAAAATTTAATGTAGTTTAATTTTGTATATAGACTTTATCCCGCTAGAGTCCGTAGTTTTTGAGTTATTCAAGAAATACATGAAAAAGTGACCTTTAGAGGCCCCCCCAGCCCCCCGCTCGCCTCCCACCGGTGGGGACTTTTAGTATGTTGTTCAAGACACACCTCCCTACCAATGTACAAAAATTTGCGACTACACGAATTATTTCCCCTATTTTTGCTTCGTTGACTGGACTATTAACACAACCCACATTAGACCAAAGAAAAGAATTTCTATATAAATATATGGTATTACAGAAATCAAATACAATTAATACAGGATATATAAAAATAAATTAGTAAAAAACGCATCTATAACAGTAATTTAAAATGTTTATACATCATCATGTTGTTGTTCATAAAGTGTTGAAGAAAAGGATGAAGAAAAGATATGGAATAAATTACTAGACACCCAGGAAAAGCTGGATACCTATCTTTTTGTAGACAAATCCAAGACATGATTAATATTGTACATATGTTGTAGGTTGATAATGCACTTAACTTATACTCGAAGATACACATGCCTGTAGCTTGAACAGAAATATGCCAACTACTTACACATGCAAGCCACTTGCTTGTGGAAATGTTAAATGACATGCCAGTAACTCACAAGCAAGCAGATGCAAACTTAATAAAAATCCTTGGTATGCCAGTTACTGGCAAATACCCTCTTTTAGCATGCAAGTTACTTCCCCAATTTGACGGCAGTGGCGCACCCACAAAGGGGGCTAAAGCCCCCCCCCCCAGAGCCTCCAGGAAAATATACAAACTTAAGAAAATACCATTTACCCGATACGAAATACTCGTGAGGAAAATTATTCATGAGTGTTTTTTAAAAAATTACAGCCCATAAAACGCTAGAAAGTAACATTTTTTATATGGACTTCACGTACTCCCCCCCCCCCCCCTTTTTTGGCTCGCCAATAAGACGTCATTGGAGTAACTCATAATGCACTAACTGTAGTATGAAGACTTGTATAAGTGTACACAGCCAAGCGATTATTGTGGGCTAATAGACTGAGTGATAAATAGTTGGATTGACTTTGTGACTCCTTTTCGATAGTAAAGTTGGCTAACTATCTGCCAAAGGCTTATTCAGTATGGAATCCTATTGAGTGCACACTCTTGCTAGTGACAGTCCAATAGTGTAACAAGTTCACTGAAACTGGTTGCACGCTAATCAGACTAGACTATCGGCTGATACTTAAGTCTATAGTGTGCAGGGACCCTAAGGCTAGTATCTCTGTACCAGCATAAGACTTCTTTTAGCTAAATTTGTTCAACAGACCAAACTTAGTGATTATAATATGCAGAGTGATCCCTCACCATACCTTTAAGTGGTTAAAAACTCCATTTTTAACAGGGTTCAGTATGCAAGATTAACATTACTGACATTTGCGATGTGATGCACTTACAGCATGAAACACATATAAATAAGTTTGATCTACAGTCATATTGATGGTGTTTATCAAAAACGACTCAACCCACAAAATTGAATTTTTTTGAGTTAACACTTTTTCCTTATTATTTATGGTTTACTGGCCATTTTTCAATAGGAATTTAACATTTAAAATATTATAATAACTAAAAAAAATAGAAAATAAATTATTATAAGTTGAAGTATTGTAATTCTTCGTTTCTCATAAAGGATTCAAGTAATTTTAAATTGTATTTGTTTTACAATTTGCTTACTACCTATTTTGCTATAAAAAGTCAAGCGAAATATCCGAAGCCAAACAACTAAACTAAAATGGCATATCTCCTATTTACAATTTACAATAAAGTACCAAACAACACGTTTTGCGTAGCTATTTCTCAATAAAGACTCAAGCTCGGGAATCAACCCCCGATAAAGTAGGTCGTGTCCCATAACTTCAATTCTCAACACCAACTCAACCCGTGGAAGGTTAAAAAGCTAGGTTACAAATCCCCAAATCCACCCTACTTTGATAAATATAAAATTCAGATATCTATTGTCAGGGCACAATTTTTTTGCCGAATGATTGTGAATTCGGAGATGTGGAGTGTGCACTAAAAAAACAACTAAGAATTTATCAGCCTGCTGATAAATTCTCAGTTGTTTTAGTAAATAATGTAGTCTAATCAGACTACATTGAAGTGATGTTGGATTGCAGAAAACAAAATAAGTTTGAAGTTGTTACTTAATCTAATAGAGAAAACATATTTTCTACTGACAAATTAACAGGTGCAATTTTAAACCGTAAGAAAGATGTCACCAAAAATAAAGTATCGTGGCTCCAGACCCATAAAATTGAAATGCGAAGATCTACCCCACTGATTTTGTTCTTTAGAAAAGATCTCAACGGCCCTGTCCAACAAGTTGATATTTCAAAGAAAATAAAGAAAAGAACTTCTGATGCGGTACCATTCTCACAAATCCAAATGAACATTTGTTGGCCCAATAGAAGGACGATGTCAAACGAAAAAATCAAGGATGTAAGAGATGTTATAAAACTTATACCAAGAGATACCTTGGACTTTTATAATACGCTCTCCAACCGGTGATTTCATTGATGACGTAGAAGGTTATGGGTCAGAAATTGATTTTGATTTGGAAAGTGAAAAACAAGACGACGAATAATATTTTTATTTTATTGCTATTATTTTAATTAAGTAGCAATCTTTACAATATTTTTACTTGTAATAATTCTACGGCTTTTTTAATAATCAGCTACTTTTGACTGCATTTTTTTAATTTAATTTTATTGTTATTGCTTTAATTAAGTAGCAATTCTTACAATATTTTTACTTATAATAATTATAAGTTGATTTTTTTTTTTAATAAACAGATACTTTGTAACTGAAATATTTTTATCATACACCTACCAGTAATAAACAGCTTTTATAAATGTCTTCTTATCACATTATTATATAAAAATTACTTTCGCCATTATTACTTTTGCCATAAGGTGAAAAAGGGGTCGTCTTAATTTCCTTAATTCAGTAAGGAATCAAAGCAAGTTTAATTCTTTTTTGACATTTTGGTTTTGGAAAACGGAAGAGTAATATTTTACAATATGGACTTAAGTAATTATAACGTGTAAATGAAATGATACAAAGTAGCTCAGCTATTTCGCAATAACGAATCAAGTGACTTTAACCTTTTTTTTTATAATAGGATCAAATCAGGACCAACAGTTTCTAAAATGACTTAACCCACAATATTTGTGGGTTAAGTCATTTTATGTGAACCAAAACGGAGTCTAAGTCGTTTTGTAACAAGCATTTTTTTAAATATATTAATTATAACATTATCCTATAATGAAGGTTTAATCTTTAAGTGACGTTATTTAATAATACCTAAGAAGAACAACAAAAAAATCCTAAAATGGGTAAATTCGGATTGTACGTGACCTAACCTTGTAGGTTAGGTGATAAAATCCTGTATATTAAATTAAAAACCTTAATTTTGTGTACACTTGAATTTTTAATAGCCGCTCCGCACCGCTACACGGTGCTCCGCTCATTTTCTGAAGAAAAACAACCCTCCTGTATATAAACCAGGTAGAGGTCTAACTCGAAAAAAATTTCTGGGTCACGTACAATCCGAATTAGCCCCTAAAATGTATTTATAGCATTTAGTAATTGGAAAAGTTCAGTTGTGAACACAAACCTACCATTTTCTCAATTCGGAATGAGTGTGGGTTGAGTCGTTTTTGATAAACACCATCCATATATTTTTATAACAGAAAAAACAACAACAATCACCTTCTGGTAGGGAAGAATGTAATAAAGCCCAGACGCATCCCTACATTCTTTTATTTGATCTCCAACGAACAGCCTCTTTTTTTCACTCTTTGCTTTCATTATGCAGTTCGGAATAATCCTATAATAAGTTAAATTACACTTTTAACACACGAATATGAGCATTAACTATAATAATTTACAATACATTTTGATGTTAACATAAGAAAGTAAAACTGATGAACTTACTTTGGTTTCTTCCAGCTCGAAAAACCAACTTTAACCGAATGCGCTCCATTGTCTAAAATATAAACGCTATCAACCATAGTTAGAGTTCGAGAAACACCTTTTCTCCACTAATAATCAAATCATTAATGTCGAACTGTTAAAAAATTAATAAAAATTTGAAACGAAGTGAAAAACCGGGGCGGACCGTTTAATAACAAAAAAGGTTACGCTTTTGGTTTGTTTACAAGTGTCAGGTTATTTTTAATTTTTATCTCCTGTTCGTGAGTTTGTGTTTGAAAAGTGTCTATATTTATATCGCTGATTTGAGTTCTTTTCCTGATCTTTTAAAAAGTTTTATTTTATTTTATTCGTCAAAAATGTCTGGTAATGAGGAAAGTAAGGAATCTGAGAAGATTGTATTCATTCCGAAGAAAAGACGAGCGTTTAGGAAGAGAAAATTATCTGAAGAAAGTGACGACGAAGAGGACAGACTTGCTCTGCAGTAAGAACCTTTTTTAAATCTTGTAGATCGATTTAATGATATATAATTATGCATTTATTCACTTTGATTGCGTGAACAACTACGCTATAACAACTATATAAAATCCAATTTCCTTTGTGTTGTTTTTTCAAGGGAAAAATCTACTGTTGACCACCTTTGTATTCTCAGTTTGGCTATTTTAGATCTATTCATTAGTTTCTTGATTATAATGCTCCATGAGCCTGGGAGTTCATGAAGCAAAGAGATATTTCACTAAGATATCATTTGCCTGAAAATGTTACAATTTTGAATAGAGGATTATCCATTTTAATTAATGTTTCTCCTTATCTAAAGTATTATTTTACGAATTAAATCTTAGAATGCCTGTCTTTGTCCTGGCATTATCAGTTTTAGAATCTTTATTTAAAACCTGAAGGACAGTCTGACTGATGGAAGTTAGTGGGTCATCTGCAGCTAAATTAAATAGTAGGACTATGTATTGCTTATCTCTGGTAGAACTGTAGAACTTCTCTATATCATCAAAATTATAGTTATTTCAGTAAAAGGACTCTTAAAAGTCTAATTTTGAAGTTGACGTGGAGATATCTTTCTCAAATAATTTTAAATTGAGAGCAAATTATGTAAATGTCATCTTAATACTTTTGACTAAGGTTGGATCCTCTTCCACCTTACAGTATCAAGGAAAGTTCTTCTTAAAATTATATTATTTTATGCTTTCACAGGTCAAAAATTGAAGATATGAAAGTTTTACAAAAACTAAGAGAAAGACCTAACGGCGTCAGTGTTTTAACATTAGCTTTAGGTGAAAAAATGTCAAAAGCTGAAGAAACCTTAGTGGTAAGTGAAAGTCCTCAGTTTCCTTAGGATAACTTAGTTTATTTATTTCGGCAACTCACTCTAAATGTATGTTCATGGAATTTTAATATATACAACCATGCTGTGTTAGAGCTACACATGAGCTCTCATGACATGATGGTTGTGTGTCCCCCCCCCCCCCCCCCTTTGACTCATCCAGGCATTGGTGGATCACATTGCTTTGGTATAACATTGTAATTGTTCAAAATTCACTTGTATTAGACTAAATTCTTCTTAACTCTTTGTCTCCAGTGGACTGTTCTTAAAGTTAGTGCATCTTCTCTTGTTCGAGTCAAAAGATTAAAACTTTCTTAAAATGATTATTGGTATACATTAGTCGAACAACTAGACTTAGTGCGTTGACAGCGCGGGAAAATGAGTGACACTCAGATTGGCCAACCTCTCTGGGGGAAAAAAATAAAGCCACTAGGTCTGTGAGTAGGGGTGGGGCAGCGTTTATCCAGATGGCCTCTCCCCTCCACTAGAGACATTTATCTTTGCCTAGTTGGCCCGACCTTTTGTCCAGGAAAATCTCAAGCTCTCATTGGCTCGTCCCCCCATTTGCTAATTTTTCCCACGCTGTCAACGCACTAAGTCTAGTTATTCGACTACTGTAATAAAATGAACTATCAGAAAGCTAGATATGAGTAGTTTATTCCTCAATTATGTGTGGGAATTTTGGCACTTCTTTAGATGGTTACTCCTTTAATAAAAACAGAGGGGAGTAACAATCTAAAGAAGGTGTATAGAATGTCCTTTTTTAGACTGTTACTCCCCTTATAAAAACAGAAGTGTGATATAAATATTCCTTTGTCTTAATTATTATTTAGTTAGTCATTTATATTCAAAATCACATAGGAGAGTAACAATATAAAGAAGTACCGGAATTTCGTTTCTATCTGTCTTACTGATTTTCCCATAAAGGACATGCCTTAGTGCAGGGGTACTCACTACGCGGCCCGCATGCAGCCCTCAGTACGATATTGTGTGGCCCTCGACCGTACGTAAAACTCGCAATCCGATTGCATTTTCCCTATTATCTTACGTCGCTAGAAAATAAATCAAGTGCCTAAGAAATGACAATAAATAAATAATTGTTTGAAACTAATTCTGATCATATTTGCTTGAACCTACACAAGTGAATCAACTTTTAGTTGAATGAATTTCATTAAGAACAAAAATAGGTCCCGTCTATCACATGAAATCAATGAAAATACATAAGAACAGCAGTGTCCAAATATATTTTGTTTCCAAATTGGCGGTCATTTACCCCCCTAAAAATTAAAACAAAACGCAAAAATAATGTCCCCCCCCCCCGCTAGCCCAATAGGACAGGTCCTAAAAAGAAAGCAAAACCACAAAAATATGCGTCTCTGTGGTCCAATGATATTTCCGGGAGTTGATATAAAAAAGTCAATTTTTAAAATTTTTAGGGGGGCGTAACTAGGGGGCCCCAAAATTTTTGTGATTTGAAAAATCGAAGTTGGGTATCATTTGAAAGGTATTGAAATTTGGTTCACAAAAATATATCGTGTTTCCAAATTGGCGCCATTTTACCCCTAAAAGAATTCAATAAGCGCATACCGAAGATAGTAAAGAATAATAATATATGCACATCTTGATTTTTAAAAGTGAACAATAGATGTTTTTGTTTAAAAAAATATATAATAATAATTATAATTTATTCTTATGACCGAAGAAGTAACTTGCTGGCAAGTACTTGACGGGATTTTTTAATTAAATGATTCTCTGATTCATGGGAGGTGAAGGGAAAGGACCTATCTGTATGTTAAGCTTATTGTAAAACCTTACCCATAAGGTTTGAGAAATCTGATCTTGTTTGGTTTTTGACTGAATCCATTTAGTTATCTGGATCAGCTTATGTTTGCTTGCAGAAATTGACACCTTTTTTTTATTACTCTTTAACCAAGTTTGGGTAGTGTGGTAACACGCTGAGTCAAAGAAAGTTAGGTGCACTCGGCCTGACAGAAGTGCTTGAAAGATTGTAAATCAGGAGACTGTTCCATTGTACATTTTATACAATTATTGATAGTAAATACTTAACCATCGTAGAATATTTAACAGTAGATCAATTGTACTCTGTGTTTTGATTATTTAATTTTAAACATAATATTTATTTTTTGTTTTTAATGCTTTTCTTCCTTAGACTGATCCATTTAAAGCTAAAAGTGGAGGACTTGTCAACATGTCATCTTTAAAAAGTGGGAAAGTCAAACCTGTCGATGATGCATATGACACTGGCATCGGTACTCAGTTTTCTGCAGAGACTAATAAACGTGATGAAGATGAAGAAATGTAAGATTTCGACTATAATTTATGTTTTAATTGGTGTGTTTATCCAATGTTTTATCCATTGGGTTGTTGTCCTACTTTTAAAATATTTGACCAAACGAGTATTTTAAAAAACTACTTGCATCTTTTGAGAGTTCACTCATACCATTATTTATGATAATTTTGTAAAAAAATAAAATAAAATAAAAATAAAAAAATAATTGTAGTTTTGTATTTGATCTACAAGGAGTGGACTAAAGATTGTAATATGATTTGGTTGCTTGAAAAATAACTACAGTCGGACCTCCATACAACGAACTTCTATACAACGAAAATCTCTATACAACAAATTTTTTTATATCCCACGATTTCTCTATGTAGTGTGTTTCTATAGTAAAAGAAATTATGTATAACAAAATTTCTATAGAACAATTTTTTTTTCTGGAACCATCAGTTTTGTTATATGGAGGTCCGACTGTATGTAAAATTATCCCCTCTTATCTTAGTAATTAAATCAAAGAAATTTACTTACAACTTAATTCTTGGCTGTCGAGATAGCATTTACTCTCACTGCACCCTGCTCCCTGCTCCCAACTTTTTTATCTGATAATTGTTATGTTATTAGCATACTCAATGATATTTATTTCCTGCGCTGCACCCTGCTCCCAACTTTTTTATCTGATAATTGTTATGTTATTAGCATACTCAATGATATTTATTTCCTGTGTTGAAGAAATTACATTCCTTTTGATGTTCCATGTTGTTTAATTAGTGGGTTAAGCACATACCGCAGAGTTTCTTTCAATAAGATTTGCAAAACTGTGATTACTGATTTAAGTGTAGACCTTAAAGCTTTGTTTGTACAAAAAATGCACTTTGAATTCTCTGATATTTATTTATTTATTTTTTTTAATGTTTTCTTTTTTTTAGGATGAAATATATCGAGATGGAGTTATCAAAACGTAAAGGCAAAGAAGATAATAAGTCAGGAGAAGAAAAATCTAAATATTGCAGTGCTGAAGAAGCTGCTCTGAATGCTGTACCTGAACACTTGAGAAGCTCTTCCTCTCATCGCTCAGAAGAAATGCTTTCAAATCAAATGCTTTCCGGTATTCCAGAAGTTGATCTTGGCATAGAGTAAGTTCATAAACATGTTATTTTTTGAATATACTTAGTAAGTTAATTATGTGGATAATTTCTTGATCAGTGTATTACACATAATAACAGCAATTTTTTCACGAAGAAAATCAATCATTATTTTAGTCTATAATTTATATATTATTATTTATTTATTTTATTTTTTATGTTTTAGAGCTAAAATCAAGAACATTGAAGCTACTGAAGATGCTAAAATCAGATTACTCAAATCAAGGAAAAACTGTAAGGATGGACCATCTCAATTTGTACCGACAAATATGGCTGTTAACTTTGTTCATCACAACAGATGTATGTATACAATTTTTTTGTTAACAGTATAACATTACATTGCTATAAATAAAGATATTAGGCAACGGCTGTGGTGAGTGAAACATATTTGCTTCTAAAGAAAAAAAAAAGCTCTTTGCCATAGATATACTTAATGATACTCGCTTAATACGCTTTAATAGCTTTTGACTTTGACTAACTGAAGCGACAGCAAAATATGCATTCTTTCATTCAACAAAATATGCATCTTGCACAGTTGTCTGTCAGTGACGTTTATGTGTCCGATAATAACTAGAGTAAAAGTTGACTGTTTAAATTTGGTATACATGTTCCTTTTACTATTGCCCTAGTTAAACTCGTTGGGCAGCGTTATCTCTCCATGTGCAATGCTCAAGTAAATTTAAAATTAGAATTTTAGGAGCGGAAGAGATTCTAATTTCATCTATTTGAAGGGAAAAACTTTTCTTTTTTTTCAAATACTTTTTTTTAGTATAACTAACTACAACACATCTATGAAGTGACAAAAATCGCTAAACATATTAAAGCGGCTCTTAGCATTTAAAATAGAGAGAACTTTGTTTGCCAATATCTTAAGATCTAACGTATTGATTTTAATAAAACTTTTTATACATTGTCTAAAGCGCAATTGAATCTAGCATGTTAAATTTCAAGTTGATGCAAGTAATGAAGTGTAATGAAGTAATTTTAATAATAGTTGAAATTGAAATGCCAGCCCTGTAGGTTGGGGTAAGGGGATGTAGTTATAGGATGATATAGGAAGGCACTCTCCAATACCCTCTCTCTATTCCACTCATCATCTTCATCATTTTACGACACATCATTATTTACAATTTTCTTAATATTCTGTACGTGTTGCATTGAGTTGAAAGTAAGTTCAGGCTGTCGGTGTTATAAAGGGGTGTTGTTATAGAGTGGGTAATGTAGGATTTTTTTTGTTTTAGTTAACATTGATGATCCGAATAAAGTTCGAATGGATGCTAATCGAGAGAAGGCAGCAGATAAGAAGAAAGCAGAGCAACCTGTGCCTAATGCATCAACTCAGAAAAACAGGCCTGAGAAAGCTACTGATGATTATCATTATGAAAAGTTCAAAAAGCAATTCCGTAGATACTGAATTGATAAACTATAATCTTGTATATATATTTTAAATGTAATTTATGTTTTTATTTTTTTTTAAATATTAAATAATTTTTATTTAGAATGATAATTGATTGGTACTCTAGATCCCAGTTTATATGTAGGTATTAACTGTTGGGGGATATATTTAGAAAAGAAAAGGGTTTAAGGCATCCACTCTGTAACCAATGTTTTAACTCCTACATATTTTAGTGTTATACACAGAAAGGTAAAACTTTGTTTCAAAATGTCATACCAATGATTACTGATGCGCATAAAGAATAAGTGCCTGACCACAGTGGTCACATTAAAGATAATATTCTCAAAATTTGATGATAGGAAATCAATATTGGATACTGGCAACAGCCACAAGGTGATTTTGCTCTGACCAAATCTCTAGATGTTTATTCTATAAAGCTTAAGGTACTCTGAGTATTATTAAAGTGGCTAACATGGGAAGTGCATTTGCCTAAGCAACATGAATGTTTGTTTTAAAAAAAAAATCCCGTCAAGTACTTGCCAGCAAGTTACTAAAAGCGTTTCTTCGGTCATAAGAATTAATTATAATTATTAATTATATATTTTTTAAACAAAAACATCTATTGTTAACTTTTAAAAATCAAGATGTGCATATATTATTATTCTTTACTATCTTCGGTATGCGCTTATTGAATTCTTTTAGGGGTAAAATGGCCGCCAATTTGGAAACAAAATATATTTTTGTGTAAATTTCAATACCATTCAAATGATACCCAACTTCAATTTTTCAAAACACAAAATTTTTGGGGCCCCCAAGTTACGCCCCCCTAAAATTTTTAAATATTGACTTATTTATATAAACTTCCGGAAATATCATTGGACCACAGAGACGCATATTTTTGTGTCTTTGCCTTATTTTTAGGACCTGTCCTATTGGGCTAGCAGGGGGAGACATTTTTTTTGTGTTTTGTTTTAATTTTTAGGGGGGTAAAATGGCCGCCATTTTGAAAATGCGATACATATTTGTAATCTACATTTCAATACCTTTGAAATGATACCGAACTTGAAAATTACAAAAAATGTAAAATATTGCGCGGTGATCGTAATTGATTGCAGATCGCAGAAATTTGGAGTGTTAAAGTTCGCAATAGGTTTTCTGTTTTTGGGCAAAAAAGTTTAACTTATATACCAAATTTCAAGTCAATAGCGTCAGTAGGTTGGGAGATATAATCCAAGTTGCGACGGACGGACGGACAGACGCACTACCAAAAGCATAAGGGTTTCTAGGACGACCTCGAAACCCTAATTAGAAGTATCTGCAGGGGCAAGATGTCAGCTATTGTCTATTTTTATTGTTAAAGGATATAATTTTTTTTAATCAAGGGGTCAAATTGAGCCTGAAGGGGTGACTTCAGTCTATATCTTCAGAAGATATAGACCACGTTAGTGGATATATTAACTTAACATCATCAGTGTGAAACAAATCTTACCTCCCTGGGTTTTGAAAAATTGCCAGGGATATTAGTAATGACCTTAGGTTCAGGTGAGAGTTAGTGATTGCCTCAACTCAGTGGTGGCGATAAGGGCCCCGCAGACCCTGCGGTGCGGGGGGCCCCTGGATAGGAGATAGAGGCACCCCCCTAAAAATGTGTGGGAGGGCCCCAAAGCCTTACCGCCGCTACTGCCCTAACTATTTGACTAGGCTGGGTTAGCTTAGAACTCTGTAGCTTGTTATGCAGGCTGATAAAGACAATCTTGAGAGTTTGGGGTTGAAGGTGATCCCCCCCCAACAATCTTGAGAGTTTGGGGTTGAAGGTGATCCCCCCCCCCTAGCTGCCCATGGGTATGGACGCCAATTATTTAAGTATCGTGGCTTACTAAGATGTAGGAGAACTGCATTCGTATAGCATTTAAGTTGATCATTTGCTGTTTTGTTTTTCTTTTTGTATTATTCTTACACTCATTGCACTCTATTCTGATACAGAGTAACGCCATATTTTTTTTTTTCATTTTCACAGTGAAATAACTTTTATTGTACTTATTATTTGTAAAAGTTTTTTATCCCTTAATATTATTTTGTTTCTTTAAAAATTACTTTTATCATACTTATTAAATTTTTTTATAAAGGTATGCTAATAAAAGTTTTTACTTACCTACTCCATTTTTTCCTTAGTAATACTTTCCCAATTAAGAATTCATGTGCATTCCTTGACTTACAGTATACTTTGCGGTCCCGCCCATTACATAAGTCGAAAGTATTACTGTACTTATAAAATATTGTTTATACTACACCCTCCCAGGTTTATATTATATTTTTAATATATTTTTCCACCTACTTTTTGTTGTCCAAATGGGAGCATGTGCATCAATAATAGAAAGGAATAATAATTCATTCTGTACCTCTATCAATGTGATCCCTAATGTGGAACATATTCGCCTCTCTGGGGTTATTTTTATTATTAATAAGTATAAAAATAATACAAAAAAAGTTCAGCTTTTACACATTTATTTACAAAAAAATAATATAGTTACACCTTAAAACTTAAATGCTATTTAAAATTCCTGTTCGATTTTTTGTCTAAATAAAAGATCATATTTTTAACAATTTTTTCTTTTTTTGATTTTAACTTAAGTTTAACTGGAAGACTAGTTATTTATTTCAAATAATTTGAAGTAACTTTATTTACAACATGTACAATCTGTACTTAAATGTATGACTTACTTCATGTACGTAAGGTTCTATAAATATAATCTTATTAGCAATATTTAAATTTTAATAGCATAACTAATTTTTTTTCCTGATTTATATCCTAGTAATTAATTTAAAAAATTAAAATTAAAAAATAAATATCTCTGTGGCCAACAGTAAGTTAATTGTATTAAGGAATCTTTCTTATTGTACCAGTCTTTAATGCTTTCTTTCTTTCAATATATATATTTTTTGTCTTTAGCTCAATTTTCTTTTAATTTAAATATGCTTTTTAGTATATATTATTATTTTTGTTTTTATTTGTTAAAGTCTGTGGTAGTAACACTAATTTATAATTATTTTTATATATGTTATCTATAAAAAATAAGTAAATTTTCTATTTTTTTTTAATACTATGTTGCAGGATAATGGGTTTATTCTTGAATTTAGATTAAAGTAGATTTTTTTTTTCTTTAAAAAAGGCTAAATAAAATGCAAGTGAAAGTAGGAATGTAAAAAATTAAATAAAAGACAATTATTTTGGAGGGATTTAGATGTTGATAATCCTGCAGTCAGGTTGAGAGAAGATGCCGTCGTAGGGATTGGTCTTAGGATGGCAGGAGCATTTCTGAGCATTTTGATTGGTAGTTAGGCTTTCAACTACTGAGGTCTTCAGGACCTTCTTGAAAGCGTCCTTTTCAGCTGCTCCTCCATTCAGGTAGTTATTGATGGGGAAGACATAACCACCCGTCTGTGGAATAAAAAAATGGTAATTAGTTTTACTAAATAATAAGTAAATGTGTTTTCTAGCCACTTATTGAATTCCAAGAGGAGTTAGATAAATGTAGATCTTTGTGAGTTTGACTAGTTAATAGTGAATATCTTAGTTGAGTGTTTAGATTTTCACCTTATATTATTTAAATTATTTCAATCAAAGATTGAATATGTCGGCACTTGGTAAAGTCACTCTTAGCACTAAAAAGTAAGCTTGTAAATACAAAATTGTGGATGCTCCCCCTTTCAATACATTTAGTATTTACGTTAATAAGTAGAATAAGAATATTGGAACTGATAAGTAAACAAATAATTTACCAAATGAGCGAAAGTAAAGCAAACATCGCTATTGTATTTCAAATTGTTTTCGGCTTCTTTGTCTCCTTCTCCGTCAAGTTTTGCCTTGTCAGCGTGGTCCGATGTGAAGAGTTCATCGTCGTCAATAACTAAAACAGTAATTGTTAATTAAATTTTTTATGCAAGGGATTTAAGAGTAGGTTCATAAAAGAACAATATGTAAAGCTTGTTCAGAATATTTGATAGTGTATTATTTGATAAACTTACCTAAGACTTTGCTTGCGTCGCCACCAGCTAATTCAAGTTTATTGACTGGACTAACAGCATGGAATTTTATTCCCTTGTTCAAGTATGATGAAACATAATACAAGTGCTGGATCTAAAAAAAAAATAAAATTAATCAGCTAAATTAACATTTAATTTTGATTTTACAAACTTTATTAAAATACAAATTACACTAAAGCTAAGAATGCGATACTTAATTACTGTAAGGATGGATAATTATACATTGCATGTCAAAAGATAATTATACATTTCTTATCAAAAGATGATTATACATTGCATGTCAAAAGATAATTATTCATTGCATGTCAAAAGATGATTATACAATGCATGTAAAAAGATGATTATACATTGCATGTCACAAGATGATTATTGATTATACATTGAATGCCAAAAGATGGCTATGAATTGCATGTTGCATGTCAAAAGATGATTATACATTGTCTTATCGAAATATGATTATACATTGCCTTGTAAAAAGATGATTATACATAACATGTCATGAAAAAATGTTGCTCAAAATTGACTTCATATTTCAATATGGACTCATGGATTCTGCCAAAACCAAGTATAGGGAGAATCATTGATAAGTATTTTTTAAATTATGGCTTGCTCAGGGGCAATAAACGTTTTATAAATAACTAAATATGAATCATAGAACAAGTTATTTTTTTATAGGCAAAAATTAATTACCATGAAAAGTGAATGGCTTTCCTTGCATGGTGTGGCATGTACACCAACAACAACCTTTGATGATCCCATCCTCCATGGGTAGAATTCGACCAAATCAAGATAAGTCATCGACTTGCCTGTCACTCCTGTAATATAAAATATAATAAATAATCATAAAAAAAAATAAATAAATAAAAAATAATAATAAAAAAGGTTGCTCTAATTAAACAAAAAGAGGTTGTATATTTTATGGTATTAAAACATATTTTTAAATAAATATTAATAAACATAATTTTGTTCCCGTTTCTTTCTCAAGGTTTTTATTTAAGACATTAAGGAATGAATGGATTTATTTTTCACCATTTTAATCAAACTGGGAGCTACTGATTCCAGAATTCATCTCTTTTACTACGATTAGCTATTATAAGATGACTTTAATTGTTGTTTATTCATAGGGATTGTTATAAGTGGTGAAATAGAATTTATACAGGGAGTTACTGACCTAAACCGAAATTTTTATTGGGTGAAACTAGATTTAAAATGGAGCAAAACGCCACCAAGCCCACTTTTTATCTTAATCCGATGCCGAGATATGATTTTTAGAAGTATTTTTTTAAAAACACGTTTTTTGCTAATAAAACCCCATTTTCTCTACTCCAACTCAATTTTTTTACATTTGACCATATTTTCGAAATCAGTGTAAAATTTCCGATAAAACCAGGGCATTTTGATTTTTGGAAATTATTAACTACACACCGAAATAACTGTTCAAACATTTAAAAATTAAAATTTCTAAAATTCTGTGAATGCTCAATATTTTTCTAGAAAAACTCTTGGAGACTGTCAAATCTCACAAAAACTTACTCATTTATTAATAAAATTCCTCAGGTATAAATAAAATTGCGATTCTGTATCGATTTGATGGAGAAATTCAAGTATGAATGCAAAAAACGTCACCTACAAAGCTTTTATAGCAGGTGCGGTACATACCAAAATGCTTGGATATTTTTCACAGCAATTTTTTCTATGGAAATTTATTACCTTTTAAAAAACCACTTTTGGATACGAACAATTAGATTTAGACTAATCTAATTGTTAGATTAGTCTAACAATTAGATGCTTTATTGTTAGTTTCACTCAGTTTTGTCTTTCCCCTCAGTTTTGTAATACATACCTCTAATCATTGGTATTTTTTCAAACATTTGGCAATTAACTGATATTTCCACTCTTGTTTTTCTGTCTCTTTGATACAGATTTAGTCAGAGGCAATTTCACAAATTCTTAATCACTGTTTTATTTTTTTTATTTATTATTTTTTTAAAATTAAATTACTCTTACCTGCTTCAGCAGAAGCATCTTCGAATAAATCTTCTATACCAGTTATTTTACCATCAGCCTTATCTGGTTTTGTATCAAATTCAAGGTTACAATGTTCTAGATCATCTGATAAGATTTTTCCGTGGTTAGTGTAGTAAGCAGGCCACATTCTTTGAGTTCCACCAAATCCAACTAAGCCAAATTTGACATCGCTAAAAATAAAAATAAAAATATTAATATTTGGCTATAAGTTTTTTAGTATGATCAATAAAATGTCTAATAATTTATTTAGAGTAAAATAGAAAACTAGATGTAATATAAAATATTTTAATGTTTTAATAACAATTAAAAATATCTACCTGATTCCCTTTGCATTGAGATCACCCTTGATAGTTTCAATAAGAGGTTTAATTAGGTTCTCGTAAACTTCTTTGTTGGATTCAAATCTCTCAACTGTAAATACTACATCGGCTTTGTTGTATGGAGGCTTGACTTCTTCAGTTGTCTCAAAAATGTTTGTATTGGTCTTCATACATTTTACTAAAACAATTAATTATTTGAATTAGTAAAAGTAAGAAAAGAACGGTTTTGATATGGCTTCGATCTACCATACTTATAAATGGACCTCAATATTAAATCCTCAAGTAAATGTAATTCTTTAACTTAAGTTATTTCAGTAAAGAATCGAACTTACAGCATGAGCTTGGTACTGCAGTAGGTATCCTAGTTTGACATTGTAGAGAGTATGCAAATGCGACATTGCAAACAGCAGCTTGAAGTCCTTCTGGTGTAGTTTCCTTTGCAGCTAAGCTGTCACAAGCTTTTCTGTATGGTTTAGAGCTCACTAGGTGATAGCATGCCCTGAAATTTACAGAAATGTTTATATATATAAAATAATCTGATAGAAATGATCACAATTTAAATGGATTTTTTTCTTTTTATTGAATAGATTATAGATTGGAGTGGTTACTTACATGAAATCTGGAGCATCAGTGAAGGTCTTAGTGCATGTTGCTTCTCTTGAAGCTGTAGCAGGAGATTGAGCGCTACATCCACCAATAGCCCAAGCAGACAAAAATTTATCAGCACTGTCGGCAATCTAAATATTAAAAAGTATTTTATTTTACAGCTGAACAATTTTTTTTAAAGATATGCATGTATAATTTTTTAATTGAAAATTTGTTCATACTTCTCCAGAAGGTAGAGTGAGCTCATCAAACTGTTCATAGTTGTATGTTCCAAGAAGACCCCTAAGACGACCAAAGTATAATCCATCAACCCTGAACTTGCAACGAAGGCAGTCTGGTGTGCACAGAATCTTGAGACCTGATTTTGTTGACAGTCCAACAACTGCAGCACGCTTCCATGATCTGATCTGTCCTTGGAAGATGGGGAATTCAGATTCTTTACCATTAACCAAAGGCTGAAACAAATTTTAGAGGGAAATTAAACCTCATACTCAAAAGGTGAATATGAAATTGCTCGTGGAAATGAAGTTGATTTTATAGTTCTCCTCACCATCTTGTCGTGCCTGAGTTCAACAGAGTCATGTCCATCAGAGACTTGTAGAGCGTCTAGTTTGCCTCCCTTGAACTGAGCCACAACCGAGAAGTTTCCGTCCAAGTAATCCTGAGTCAATACGTAACTACAGTCTCCACCAACACTGAGATGTGATCCATCGAAGGTGATGATTTCACTGCCTCCGAGCAGGTAAGCACGGGCTGTAACAGACACATATTCTTCATAAATATGAACATAATTTATCAATATACAATAAAAATTCCAAAAGAAAATTCCCTAACAAAATGTACAACCAATACAAAATTAGTGCATATATATTATTATTAATTGGAATTTAATCAATTTCCTTAGGCCTGAATTTGAAATTTAGTTAATAATAATTATTAAAAAAAATATACGTTACCAGTGAAGGGTGGTGTCCAATCATCAGCACTCATAGCTGGCAAGTAGGTAGCAATCACTTGTAGTAGAGATGGCAAATCGCTTGAAGTAATCCAATCAAGACCACTCATTTTAAGGAGGCCTGCAGGAATCCTGTTCAAAGGTAAGCCGGAGAGGTTTGGCTGTTCAAAAGAAAGAGGAAGAAAAATTTAATTATTATTTTAATTAAATGAAAGCTGAGTTCATAATTGTGAATAAAATAAAAAACACCTACCAGTCTAGCTTTGCCCAATGAGTCATCTGCGGCAGCAGCATTAGCCTGTTCTTGCACCATTTGTACTAGGTGCTTAATAACCTCGTACAATTCTTTACCTGCCTCCTTGGCATATTCAACATTATTAACTTCTTCCTTATCAATTACAGCCTGTTAAAACAGAAAAGAAAAGATTAATTGTCCACTTTTATATTAATAACTTCAAATAAAGAACTCAAGATGATTTAGTATTATCAAATGCCTAATAGTAATGTTACAATAAAATAGCGTTTAAGTAATTACCTTTTTGAGCCAAGTTCTTAATGTTTCCAAGAGTTCATCCAATGCAGGAAGATTAACACCATACTGTTTAAGCTGTTCTGCCAGTACTGTAGAGATATCCAGTAAACCTTGTGCAATATCAGTAATGATAGACTGATCTAGCCCTTCGTTCTGCAAAATTTCAAAATAGTTTAAATTAGTGACTTTATGAATTCCATTTTATTTAACTATTTTTTTTTTACATCCTAAATACCGTTATGTGAGAAGTACAAATACGTACGATTGGAATCATAGCTTTGATAGCTTCAATCTGTTCATTGATTAATTCTTGAATTGGAATCTCTTTGAAATTGTTAATCATTACTCCGAGATAAGCTTCAATATTTTCCTGTATTTGTTGTGAGTATTTGTAAATAAGTTTGCCATATTCTGTTTAAAAAAAACCAAAAAAAAAAAAAAACACTATTAAAGCATTTTATAATATGATTTAAAAATTTAACTAGAGGCCTGACAAAAATCAAATTATTAAGTAAAACAAAAAAATAGTAATGTTAAGATTACCTTCACAGACGTCTCCAATTGATCTAAATAGAGCATTTATTTCTTCGCCATGAGCACTGACTTCTTTGATGATGTTATCAACCAGATCAGTCAGAGTTTTTTGTAAGTCCTTAACAAGGTTGGAAGTTGCCTTCAACAATTCTTCCAAACTTTTATTAAGTTTAATATGAAGTTGTTTCATAGTTTCAAGTAATTCCTTATAAGCCTTATCGATTTCTGTATAAATCTCATGATATGTTGTTTGGAATGATTCAAATGCCTCAACAGCGTTTTCAAAGAAGACATTCAGAGTTTCTCTACTGCAAATTAAGAAAAATAATAGACATTTTTAAATACTCTATGATTAAATGTAAGTAATATGTATTCTTATATTTCCGTCAACTTGGTAAAAAAAAACCTAAATAATTTAATAACTTACACAGCTCCAAGTAATCCTTGAAGATTCTTATCAGCTAATACTTCATCTTGTATTTTTTCAAATTCATCCTGATAAACCTTGGCTACTTCATTCCAGTTGATTACACCTTCGGATAATATATTCTCCTTTCCTTGCATTTCTTTTTGGACATGTTCTGCGAAATAGTGCACAAGTCTAAAGGCCTCCTCATGACTGTATTTTCCACTCTTTTCATAGCAGTCCTAAAATAAAATTGAATTAGTAGCAAAGACCTTAAATTTAACTTCTTCAAATTTAATAAATAGCATTGAAAAAAAAATATGTGGTTGATTTTTAGTGAATTATTTGAAGTTTGTCATTAAATTCTTTTGCAGCATTCAACAAGCTAAAACAAAATTAAAGGGCGTGTTACAAAAAAGAACCAATTCCAGCTGCAGTAAAGGAGTGCCTTCTGTTGTAAAGGTGCTATACTATACTAAGCAGATAGGATTTTTTTAAACTCCCTTAAGAGAACAGTTGACAGGTGAGAGGACTAAAATCTAACTGCATGGTTAGTACACCATATAATAATAATAATAATAATAATAAAGCCTTTATTTCTGATCCAAAAATAACAATTCTACTTCTGTATAAATATAATAATTGAGATAAACAAATGAATAAATTAAACTATTACTTATTATAAGATGACTTTAATTGTTGTTTATTCATAGGGATTGTTATAAGTGGTGAAATAGAATTTATACAGGGAGTTACTGACCTAAACCGAAATTTTTATTGGGTGAAACTAGATTTAAAATGGAGCAAAACGCCACCAAGCCCACTTTTTATCTTAATCCGATGCCGAGATATGATTTTTAGAAGTATTTTTTTAAAAACACGTTTTTTGCTAATAAAACCCCATTTTCTCTACTCCAACTCAATTTTTTTACATTTGACCATATTTTCGAAATCAGTGTAAAATTTCCGATAAAACCAGGGCATTTTGATTTTTGGAAATTATTAACTACACACCGAAATAACTGTTCAAACATTTAAAAATTAAAATTTCTAAAATTCTGTGAATGCTCAATATTTTTCTAGAAAAACTCTTGGAGACTGTCAAATCTCACAAAAACTTACTCATTTATTAATAAAATTCCTCAGGTATAAATAAAATTGCGATTCTGTATCGATTTGATGGAGAAATTCAAGTATGAATGCAAAAAACGTCACCTACAAAGCTTTTATAGCAGGTGCGGTACATACCAAAATGCTTGGATATTTTTCACAGCAATTTTTTCTATGGAAATTTATTACCTTTTAAAAAACCACTTTTGGATACGAACAATTAGATTTAGACTAATCTAATTGTTAGATTAGTCTAACAATTAGATGCTTTATTGTTAGTTTCACTCAGTTTTGTCTTTCCCCTCAGTTTTGTAATACATACCTCTAATCATTGGTATTTTTTCAAACATTTGGCAATTAACTGATATTTCCACTCTTGTTTTTCTGTCTCTTTGATACAGATTTAGTCAGAGGCAATTTCACAAATTCTTAATCACTGTTTTATTTTTTTTATTTATTATTTTTTTAAAATTAAATTACTCTTACCTGCTTCAGCAGAAGCATCTTCGAATAAATCTTCTATACCAGTTATTTTACCATCAGCCTTATCTGGTTTTGTATCAAATTCAAGGTTACAATGTTCTAGATCATCTGATAAGATTTTTCCGTGGTTAGTGTAGTAAGCAGGCCACATTCTTTGAGTTCCACCAAATCCAACTAAGCCAAATTTGACATCGCTAAAAATAAAAATAAAAATATTAATATTTGGCTATAAGTTTTTTAGTATGATCAATAAAATGTCTAATAATTTATTTAGAGTAAAATAGAAAACTAGATGTAATATAAAATATTTTAATGTTTTAATAACAATTAAAAATATCTACCTGATTCCCTTTGCATTGAGATCACCCTTGATAGTTTCAATAAGAGGTTTAATTAGGTTCTCGTAAACTTCTTTGTTGGATTCAAATCTCTCAACTGTAAATACTACATCGGCTTTGTTGTATGGAGGCTTGACTTCTTCAGTTGTCTCAAAAATGTTTGTATTGGTCTTCATACATTTTACTAAAACAATTAATTATTTGAATTAGTAAAAGTAAGAAAAGAACGGTTTTGATATGGCTTCGATCTACCATACTTATAAATGGACCTCAATATTAAATCCTCAAGTAAATGTAATTCTTTAACTTAAGTTATTTCAGTAAAGAATCGAACTTACAGCATGAGCTTGGTACTGCAGTAGGTATCCTAGTTTGACATTGTAGAGAGTATGCAAATGCGACATTGCAAACAGCAGCTTGAAGTCCTTCTGGTGTAGTTTCCTTTGCAGCTAAGCTGTCACAAGCTTTTCTGTATGGTTTAGAGCTCACTAGGTGATAGCATGCCCTGAAATTTACAGAAATGTTTATATATATAAAATAATCTGATAGAAATGATCACAATTTAAATGGATTTTTTTCTTTTTATTGAATAGATTATAGATTGGAGTGGTTACTTACATGAAATCTGGAGCATCAGTGAAGGTCTTAGTGCATGTTGCTTCTCTTGAAGCTGTAGCAGGAGATTGAGCGCTACATCCACCAATAGCCCAAGCAGACAAAAATTTATCAGCACTGTCGGCAATCTAAATATTAAAAAGTATTTTATTTTACAGCTGAACAATTTTTTTTAAAGATATGCATGTATAATTTTTTAATTGAAAATTTGTTCATACTTCTCCAGAAGGTAGAGTGAGCTCATCAAACTGTTCATAGTTGTATGTTCCAAGAAGACCCCTAAGACGACCAAAGTATAATCCATCAACCCTGAACTTGCAACGAAGGCAGTCTGGTGTGCACAGAATCTTGAGACCTGATTTTGTTGACAGTCCAACAACTGCAGCACGCTTCCATGATCTGATCTGTCCTTGGAAGATGGGGAATTCAGATTCTTTACCATTAACCAAAGGCTGAAACAAATTTTAGAGGGAAATTAAACCTCATACTCAAAAGGTGAATATGAAATTGCTCGTGGAAATGAAGTTGATTTTATAGTTCTCCTCACCATCTTGTCGTGCCTGAGTTCAACAGAGTCATGTCCATCAGAGACTTGTAGAGCGTCTAGTTTGCCTCCCTTGAACTGAGCCACAACCGAGAAGTTTCCGTCCAAGTAATCCTGAGTCAATACGTAACTACAGTCTCCACCAACACTGAGATGTGATCCATCGAAGGTGATGATTTCACTGCCTCCGAGCAGGTAAGCACGGGCTGTAACAGACACATATTCTTCATAAATATGAACATAATTTATCAATATACAATAAAAATTCCAAAAGAAAATTCCCTAACAAAATGTACAACCAATACAAAATTAGTGCATATATATTATTATTAATTGGAATTTAATCAATTTCCTTAGGCCTGAATTTGAAATTTAGTTAATAATAATTATTAAAAAAAATATACGTTACCAGTGAAGGGTGGTGTCCAATCATCAGCACTCATAGCTGGCAAGTAGGTAGCAATCACTTGTAGTAGAGATGGCAAATCGCTTGAAGTAATCCAATCAAGACCACTCATTTTAAGGAGGCCTGCAGGAATCCTGTTCAAAGGTAAGCCGGAGAGGTTTGGCTGTTCAAAAGAAAGAGGAAGAAAAATTTAATTATTATTTTAATTAAATGAAAGCTGAGTTCATAATTGTGAATAAAATAAAAAACACCTACCAGTCTAGCTTTGCCCAATGAGAGTCTGGTGTGCACAG
>KZ651698.1:64038-91184 GCA_001010745.2 Gerris buenoi | reverse complement strand
TGTTGCGTTTAACTTATGTTTCGCGCTGTTTCTAGTTTTAGTTTTTTTTGTGTGTTGCCTCTATGAGTGAGTAGGGCAACCCTGCAGCTTCCAACGAAGCGTGGGACGCTGTTCGGTTCCCGCTCTCGCCCAGATTAACTCGTTTTGTTTGTGCTAATTGTAAGTTTGGAAATAATTAATAATTGTATTTATAAAAGGGTAAAGTAAATGCTGTTTACAAAAACCGTGTGTGTAGTCTTCTTTTTTGTATGTAACAAATGTCTTTAAGAAGAGTTGCTACTCGAAAATGGCTAATTTTAATAAAAAATTATATAAATTATCTCCAGATAGGAAATTAGTGTTTGCTAACCTTGGTTGTTGATAAATTTGTAGTTGGCTTGCAGGTGAGGTGTAAGCTGGACATCCAAATGATCGCTGTATTTGGATCCAAAATAGTCGATACTCTCTGAAGCAACTAATGTACTTTCAGTTAAATCCCACTTAGCTAGGTAATCAATAATGGTAACATCTGCCACTGTTGTCTAAATTCATAAAAAAGGAAGAAAAAAATGAATAAAATACACAACATGTATATGTTTTAGCAATATAATATTAATTACTCAAAATATTATAATAAATATAAAATGATAACTCACAAGAACATGAAGTTTCTTGGGTGTAAGTTCCACTTTGCTTATTGCCTCCTTATTTTGTCCAGAGACTGTGAGATAAGTTAATTTCTCAGATAAAGAAGCTAATTCCTTGGTTACTGTGGCTTTTTGCTCCATAACAATGTTAAGTTTCAGTTCCTACAAGAATTGTTGGTTTTAATTATTTGATCACAATTTAATCTTATTTCAAGTAAATTAGTATTATAGTGACAGAACTTACTTCGCTCTTGACTTTAACAGTGTTAGAACCATCAAAACCATTGGCGGTTTGTTGTCCAGTTAATTTCCAGTTGCCTACGATCTTCATTTTGGGTTTCTTAAAAACATCAATTTCAAATGCACCTTCTCCACTGGGTTTGGTGTAAGAGTTAGAGATAGATCCTCTTCCTAAAACCAGAAAAAAATTGTTATTAATTATCTCTGAGGAAACTAATTTTAATATTCCTCTGTTTCTGTGATACACTCTCTTAATAATGTGATAATAGAAGACAGCAGAAATGCATTATAAATATGCGAGTAGAAAAAGAGGTTGAATTAAGAGGTAAAATAAAAACATCAATTTCCTATTTTCATGGTCACGGTCGAAATTCAAAATTGGCTTCTATATAGCTCTAGTATATCTTTTCAAGGGTAGAAAAATTGAGGCAACGATGGACTTATCCTCCATGCCTGTTATGAGACAATGCTCTGCAGAAGGAGTTCTTCGGGGCCAGTGTATTGGTGGACAGGGAAAATTGCAATTTGTGCAGTAAACCGACAAAAAGCAGAAATACGCATGCGAGAGAAAGTTACTATGTTAAGAAAATAACATTAAATCCTATGATATTATACTAAGGCTCAGAATAGCATAAACAGTGCAAATCCAGTAACAGTGAAAAATTTAAAAAGGGTAAAAAAAATGCAATCCTACCTTTAACGATTAGAGGTTTAGGTAGTGCTGGGTTGTTGAATTTAATTTCTCCAAGAGCGGTGTAGAGATCCTTGTTCTGACCTACTTCTCCAACGATGACAAGGTGAGTCCTCTTAGTGGGGGCCTTGACCTTATCCAGCCATACACTGCCTTCGATTTTCACTGCATTCTTGTCTTTCTTTGGAGTACCAATTGAAGCTTCAGCGGCCATAGTCCTTTGAGGTAATGCAAGAGATACACCTGTAAATAGATAGACAAATATAAAGAATTTTAAATACTGATACATTTTACTATAGAGTAATTTTTTGTTGATTCATTACTATGATAATAACAGCAGAAAAATTATTTTTTACTGTTATAATAGTGCTTTTGTTAAAATTACCTGCTTTGGTGGCTTGGATGTATGCAATGTAGTTAACTTTTGATTCTCCCCAGTCAAAATCAAGATTTTGATTGTAGGTCAATCCTTCACTCTTGATTTTGGAATTTATTATCAAGTCATTCAATTTAGAGTTGAACAAGGAGAAGTCCATCTTGTACAAAATATTTTGCTCGTAGTTCAATGAATCTGTTAAGAACAAAAAAATTATATTTATAAGTACTAGAGGAAGAGACAGTCTTAGAATTTGTTTAAAAAAAAATTGTATTGTTAACAGCATCTAAAAAATCAATGATGGTACCAATGGATTCTGAGGTCTTATCACTATTCTTTTTTTAATTTAACCAAATCTATACTTTGTATTAATTAAATGAATACTAACTTGTGACTTTGTTCTCATATTTGATTTCAGCCTCAGAACATTCACTTGCTGATTTGCAGTAGGTTCGTTTCATGTAGAAGTTGTTTGGTTTTCCTTCACTGTTGAATTTCAGAGAGTGTTCTCCTGCTTTAGCATTGACTGACATCTAGAAATAAAGGAAAAATAAAAAAAAAACATTGTAGGTAATTATATTTACTAGATAGATTCCCCTGATTTACTATAGAATGTATTGTTGAATTTTTTGTTAAATTTTGTTATTTTTATAATTTGAGAGGTCTAAACTCTCCTAAAGTTTTCTTTCCAGGAGAGTTCTCCTTGGTATCCTTGCTATGAGCTGCTTTTTTGCTATTTGCAAAAAAGTGCAAACATTTTGTGGTTTTGACCCCCTCCCAAATTAGCACAGGGTTTTTGTTCGAAAAATTGGGTGTAGCACTACTGGACATCCACTAGCAACATCCCAAAGTTTCATTAAATTCGGAATTTTTCTAAGGTAACCCCAATTTAAGTCTGTGGCGACTTGACTATTAGTTATAAAAGAAATAATAAAGGAAAAGCTCTTTACAAATCAACCAAGTCTTAAATTGGATGACAATCCTTACTTAAGGTGGTAAGTCGACAGTAATTTATTTACATGATTTCTGTGCAGTTTAAATTAATTAATTTTATATTTTTTAATAGCCTTAACTCAAGACCCTGCAACGAGCTTAAGCTAGGAATCAGTTACTGCTTTCTATTATCTTCTAGGCTGAGTGAATTAGAAAATAATTAGGATTATGTTATATATAGTAATTCCATATCCCGAGCAACACAGTTTGAAGGCTATTTAATTTATTTTGTGCAAAAACTCCTTATTTATTAATAAGATTGAATTTAATCTCTCAATAATCTTAATTGTGCTTAGAAAAATATTAAAAATCTGAAATTCTGATGAGTAAAATAAAATAAATAAATAAATAAGTGCAACCAATTTTGAAGTAAAAAAATCAATATTGGTGATTGCTATAAGCATTTTCTAAATTTTCTTTTTTAATAAAATCGTTTTACTTTCATCAATTCAATATTTTTTGATGAAACCAAGCTTAAAATATACACAACATGTTGGCGCACACCACTATATTAAAATAAATTGATTTTGTTCAGCCAATTTAGCGTCTATAAAGTCGGACTAGTGCAGTGGTGACTTGCAGACATACAGGAAAAAAGTTAAGGCTGGCTATGGTTTTCACAATGTATGAAATAAAAAAAATATCCGAAAATTTTCCTATTTTGATCAATATTCAGACAAAACTTTAATTTTATATACATATATGGGTAACTTTTATTATTATTCGGTAAAAGACATACCTGGAGGAATGTCCTCACGTCAGACTTGCTATCTAATGTAGCATCGTATGACAATGGATAATCTGTTCCTTGAACGTTAATGTTTCCAGAACCTTCTATCTTCTTCTTGCTTCCCTCAGATGAAAATTGGTAAGTGGTCCTAAAAATATGAAAAAAGGAAAATAAGATTCGTTCTATTAAAAAATTAATATAAAATATAAATTTATATTTTTCCCTATAAAAAATGAATTCTTACTTGGCTGCTGCGATTGTCTTTCCGTTGTTCTTTACCTCCATAACGAGTTTTTTGTCAGGATTGACCTTAGCTTTGAAAAGGAATTTGTTAAGGTTCATTACAGGCGAATCAATGTTGTAAAGAATACTGAAGTTGTTCTCATCCTGGAAATTGATATCCATATCACCTTCCATTTTTCCACCTCCATTTGACACCCAGAGTATACCAAATTCTGAGTAGTAGTGCATATCACCCTGAAAAACAATAAACCTCAACATTACTCATGTTATAGTACATTTGACAAAACTGTTTATATAATATAATATGTAATATTTTTAGTTATTTTTGTGTTTAATTGTAAACAAAATAGTAGTAGATTTATGGTATTCAGGGCCACAATAAAATTTATAGTTGAATCTATTATAATTTATTAAAATCAGTATTGCTTGTAAAAAAATCAAGAGAAAAAGAAAGAAAGAAAAAATAATATCAATCGTAACAAGTTAGTCATAGCTTTTGAAAGTTAAACAAATAAGCTAAGATAATACCAGGAAGGTTTATCTGAACATTTGCATGGATACTCTAGTACTCTAGGGTTTTTAGGTTGCCTGCTGTTCAGGCTAACTTGACAGGTCGATTGGTGAGTGAGTTGCAACCTTAATAAACTGAGTACTTAATATACAGTTAAAATTTGAAGATAAAAACAAACCTTCTTTGAGGTCAAACTCTTGAACTGGGATTTCTTTCCATCAGGCTGTTCTACGATGAAGTTTATATTTTTCTTGGATTCATCAATTTCCACTGTACCAAAACCAGCCCATTTCTTACCTCCAATAACAGCTGTACTTTCTCCATGGAAATTAACATCTTGATCCCCCTAAAACAAATTTATTTATTTATTAATAAATGCTGTTGACTAAACCTCATTTTTATTTTAATATGGTTTTCTTTTCCTTATTTACAATTAAGAATTACAAACCTTCTTGTTGCATATTCCCTTGGAGTCGATTTCAAATGCGGTTCCATCAAGAGCTGTTCCCTTGATATTCATTTCTACAGAATGGGAATCTTGAGTTTTTTGTGCCTCCGATTTAAAGGTAATGTCAGCCTTCTTTCCATCCCACTCCAAAGCCAGATTACCACTAGCTTTGCAAGAATTAGTTTCTTCTAACAACCTGAAAAAGTTTAAAATTGTACAAAATTTAATTGAAGCGAGCGTAAGCGAGCTTCTTACATTCAACGAAATATGCATCTTGGATGTTTGTCTGTCTGTCTGTAACGTTTACGCATGCGACGATAACTTGAGTAAAAGTTGACCGACTAAGTTGAAATTTGGAATACATGTTCCTTTTACTAATTCTCAGGCTAAGTTCTTTGGACAGCGTGATCCGTCCAAGCGTTCGCGCGCAATGCTCACGTAAACGTGAGCTTGAAATTTAAAATTGGAATTTCAGGACGGGAAAAAATTCTAGCATCAACTATTCGATGAGACGAAAATTTTTTTTCAAATAATATTTTTTAGTAAAACCAACAACGACACCGCTATGATTTAATAAAGATTGCTAAAACTATTAAAGTTGACCTAAACGTTTAAAATAGAGAAAACAACCTTTTTACCGATATCTTACGTTCTAACGTAACGATTTTAATAAAACTTCATGTACATCGTCTAAAGTACGATTGAAACAAGCATGTAAAATTTCAACTTGATACAAGCAGTAGTTTTTGCGTAATGAAGAAATACAGGTGGTTAAGATTTTTATAGTCGTATAGGTTTATCTAGGAAGGTGAGCTTTGTACCATTACCCCCACTCTACTCCACACTATGTTCTTCCACCTATCTTCTACTGACATTCAACATGATTAATTTTAATATTCAGTTCATTGCAATACGCTCGCTTCAATGATAGAGCCACGCGATGCCTAGTTATCTATTTAATTTAATATTAAACCAGTTTTTTAAAATCTTATTACATCTTCAAAGTCTGCTTTTATTTATTTTTTTTTTTTTTAAAGATTTTAGCCAGCATGAAAAGTTATATGTATATGTATCAATTTAAAGGTCTTGAAGTGTAGAAGAAGAATATGTAACTATTAAAATATTACGATAACTTTATTTAATAATGATTATCTACAAATGCTGTATAAACTGGCGAGCATAGTAAGCATACATTAAAGATAATCTACAGCCCAAGAAAAAAAATACTATTATTAAAAATTTTTTGGAACAAATATGGCTGAAATGAGGATGTTTAAAAGTAAGTCCATATAAATATGGCATGCTATAAAATAATTAATTAATTGCTATAAAAGCTCTTTTTAGGTTGATCAAGAAAATGCAGATGCTTTCACCGGAAAATTACCCTGGTTGCCATATTGAAATCTTATTATGGACAATATAAGAGTACCATTCTAAGAGAGTTCATTATGCACTGCATCAGTATAGTTAAAATAAATTAACTAAAGACAAGACTTACACACAATAATGATGACTGCCTGAGAGAGACTTCTTTTGGATAGAATCTCCCTCAATATCCAAGTTGAAATCATAACTAGTATCTTTTCCTACTAACTCAACATTGGTCTTAATGAACTTTTCATCCCATTTTACAGTGTTACTTGTCTTCGCCTGGAAAACAAAATAAGAAATAACATTCAAATAAGATAATAATAATAAATAATTCACTTAATTGTATACTTTAATTTGGATTCGTTCTTATTACCTTCACTTGGGTCTCAGCATGTTCCAACAAGTTATTAGAAGACCACTTGAAGTTCTTGATGCCTTCCTTTGCATTTGGCATATTAATGATAAGTTCATTGGTTACCAAGGAACCAGTAGCCTTGCCCTGTGAGTCAATGGACAAGTCATCACCCAAATCAAGTTTAAAGTGATAATTGGCAGGAGGAATTTTGCCATCTTGAAGGTAGTGATCGTCAAAATATTTCTCACTAAGTGCAGATTCAATCTTGAGGGTAACAGGCATTTCAACAAGGGATCCACTTACTCCAACCTGAAACAAATTAAGATCAAAAAGACTCAATAATAATATCTTACCCTCTACACCTACCGGTAGATGAGGACTTGGACTAAGTAAGTACGTAAGTAATAATATCATAGGTAAGGGTACAATTTAATATAAGTAAATGTTCTTCCTATATAATTTAGGTTTTATAAAATTATTATTGGATTGGTTTTACTTCTATACCTTACTCATTCTTCGCTCTAACCACCCACCATCCAACACTAAATATTGCACTTTTCCGTGAAGAGTAATGACCTTTCATTGTATGTTTAACTCATGTGTATAAAGATCAAAACTAGGTGAATCTCTATTATCCTGTTGTTCTATTTAACGACGGCATTTCAAATGATGTGTAGAAGGTTTTTAATACATGAGGTGTGTTAATTTTCAGACCTGATTAATTTGCTGAAGGCTACTCCTTAATTGCAAGCTCCTAAACAAACTGATTGGCTTTTTCCTGAAGTTTTGTGAAAATTTTGGATTTGGTAAATGAAATAAATAAAAATACTCAGGAGAAATAGGAATACCTCAGTATGGCAAGACCACATGTCTCCAGCAGGAGTCCTCTTGTGGTTGGCATGGATGGATATGTCCTTTTCTTCAGGAGTTTGGAAAGTGACGAGGAGCTGTCCGTCACCGGTCTTCTTATTCAAGTCGATATGCTTTCCAACAAACTTAGTTTCTAAGCGAAGGGGCTTAGCTCCTGGACCGGTAACATCCTCGAGACTTATGATATATTCAACGTCAGAATCACCTGGACGAACATGTCTTGTAGAAGCGTAATTGACTTTAGTCACATGTCCATTGGCTGCTTTTAGCTATAAGAACATAAATGATTTACAACATTTGCTAAATAATAATAGTAAAATTGTTAATTAATTGAAGCGAGCGTTAGCGAGCTTCTTAAATTCAACGAAATATGCTCCGTGTCTGTGTGCGTCTGAAACGTACGACGATAACTTGAGTAAAAGTTGACCGATTTTGATGAAATTTGGTACACATTTTCATTTTACCAATGCTCAGGACGAGCTCGTTGGACAACGTTGTCTGTCCAAGCGTTCGCGCACAACGCTCGCGTAAACGTGCGCATCAAAATTAAAATTGGAATTTCAGGACGGGAAAAAATTCTAACTTTATCTATTCGATGAGACGAACATTTTTTACAAATAACATTTTGTTGTAAAACCAACAGCGACATCGCTATAAATTAATTAAGATCGTTAAAATATACACATTTATTACTATCCGCTCTCTTGAATAATAGAGCCACGCGATACCTAGTGAATTAAGTATTTAAAATATAAAAAAATAATTTATCAAATTTAAACAAAGTTTAAATGTTTAATCATTGTCTTACCTCTGCATCAGAAGAATGAGTTCCTTGTGATTCATCTCCTTTGGCATTAAGTCCAAAAGCCAAACCTGCGGGGAATTCCACATTATTCCTGAAACGAATTAAGAATTGATGAAATTTAGTAAAAAAAAAAAATATATATATAAATTTATTGATAAAATAAGATGTGAATAATTATTACTACTCATAATGTAATACTGACTTAGTTTCGTAGCTGTTTTGATTGATAGTTGTGTCAGTTGAAAATTTGATGCACTTTCCATCCAGACAGAGATCACCTGTTCCCTTAGTGTTAGGTGCATTGATGACCATATGAGTTTTTCCTTCGACCTATGACAAAAATAAACATGATTAGCAAATGATTTGGTACTCTCTTCAGGTTTTTAATTTGTTATAGAATAAGTAGAGAAAAAGTATTCTGATTGCGTGAAAATTTGTTTTTCTGAAATTACTCGCTTTTATGTCCTTTAAATCAAAGTGAGTCTTAAAACAGACATGCATCTGATCTGTTCATACGCGTGGTGCCTAAACCATTAAACCAATTTTGGCGAGATGTGGTAAGACGGATGCTCAGAAAAAACATATCCTCAGGCCAACTCAAGAATTGGAGCTTTATATAAGGGGGGGGGGGGGCTGTCACTCAAAAGACGTAAAGAATGGAGAAGAAGCAATATTATATTATATTATTTTTTGACGTAAAAGAAGCAATATTATGAAGTGTATAAATATAGTACCAATTTATAAATATAATAGGTCGATAATATTTATCCCCCCCCCCAATAAAAATGTACAAGATAATTAGGCTTAAAGAGGAAGAATGAGGACTATCACGATAAAAGAGGGATAAAAAAGGTTTTTCTAGTTGCTTTACAATAGACGACCAATTTTGTATGTGCCACAAATGACGCAAAAAATCAATTTACGACTTTTTCAAGAATTTAGTAGCTATTTTGGTTGTTTGTGAATAAACAAATAAATTTTACTCTATGAGTATTATGAGTAAGTCTCACAAATTGTAGATTGATAGAAGTTACTATTTGGATACCTTTTTATTTGCTTTCAGCATATTGATGATAAAGTTGCCGTCAAATCCAGATGGTCCAAACTTCAACTTTCCATTTGAGTCTACATTTTCAGGAAGAACTAATTTGAAGTTGCCGACTACTTCTTCACCTTTGTTGACGTTCAATTTACCGTCTATCAGATTCTTACCGTCGACGGAGGCCCATAATAAACCTTTGTATACCTGTTTGTTATCTTTGATTCCAGCTTTAAGCCTGCAAAAACAGAAACGTAATATTTTACGTAAACAGAACAAGTCATTTTTTACAGTCCGTAGGCAAAAAGACAAGCTTAAAAATTTGATGAGTATTTTTGAAGAAATAAGTGTAAATAAATGTGTTTATGCGCATATGGAAGAGAAACAGATGTGCGCAGAAGGTTGAAACTTATTTGGAACCATCAATCGCTAGCTATGACCTACTGATGTATTAATTAAAAAAAAAAAAAATAAAAAAATATTGTTATATCTTACTCGATATTCTTGGGGTTATCTGGAAGAGTCATTTTTACTTCAATATGAGCATCAGTATCTTCCGGTTCAAACTTGTGTGTAACCAAAGAATTAAGCTGATATTTGCCACCGGGAGTCACTTCCAACGAATTGGTATACTTGGATTTGTGATTGCCTGCTTTCTGTCTGTTCATGTGAACGATAATGGAATTATCCATGAGCTTGCTCTGTAACAGTAAAACAAATAATGTTAATATGCTAAGTCATACAATCAATTAAAAAAAGTTTGTCTTCAAACACTAAAATAAATAAATCAAATTATATAAATAAATTGGGTTTCTAATGCCAGATGGAATTAGGAACAGGAATGATAGGTACCCACGGCCCACGGTTTATTATATACAGTATTAATACAGCTGCATGTTATTAAAATAAACTTGACGGGGGGCTCCGCCTCCTTGCACCAACCCCCGAGATTGAGTATTATTTACAGACTAAGTCTGAAACTATAAAACATAGACATAGAACATGCATTTCATGTTATCATCAAGATATTCTATTTATTGGTAAAGTACGTCCGCCGTCCTATTATAATCCAGGCCACGGCCCCCGGCCCTACTAGTAAACCCTATGCCCTAGGCCCCAAGTTATCGGCGATTGGTCCGAGGCTCCCGGCAACAGGCCCCAGCCCCAGGCCCCCTGTTCTGCCCCATGCTGAATTGGCATGTCTCGTCTGCTCAGACTTCACGGGGTTGGTCATGGCAATATTTTAGCATATTCTATGATAAAAACTACCCTAAAATTACAGGAAAATTGGCGTGACTATGAAAAGATTAAAGTGTTTCATTGATGACTGTTTTCAAAATACTGATAATTTAAACTTACAGTGAAATCAACGGTGTATTCAGGTGACAGAATAATCTCTAAAGAGCTGCCTCCATTGTAAGATTCGAAGGAGCCTTTCACTTCATAACCAAGTTTGTTTACATCTCCATTGAAGTTTAAAATTCCGTCCAGATTGACTATAGGGTACTTGACTGAAATTATATTTAAAAAAAAAAACATACATATAGTTATAAGTATAAGAAAGTACATCAAGTATTATGGTAAATTTTAGTTTAATACTACAAATTATAATGAATATTTATTTGGATGAAAATTTAAAATGTGTGTCTTTTAGGCATACCTAAATTTTTCGCTTCGACTTTAGTTGGCGTTCCATCAGCAGTTCTTAGGCTATGGAAGTTGTTGTACAATGTAACACGAGAGGTTTCACTTAGTGGATCAGGTCCGTGTACCAAAACAATATCAGATACCAACTGCAAAAATAAAAAAGTCAAGAAATGTTTTTTTTTCAAGGGGATCAGTTCACTCAAAAAAAACTTGCTATGAAAACTTAAAGAAGAGTATGAAATAACAAAGTTTTACCTTTGTCTGTTTCTTGTTGTGGAGGAATTCAAAATCCCAGGATGCGCTTACAGCAACGTCAGGGTAATTCTTTGACGCAACTAGGAGTGTTGTCTTAGATTTGTGAGGATTAATTATCTTGTTCTCTCCTTTTAATGTGAATACATCGTCGGCGGCTGAGACTTTCAAATCGACTCCAGATGTCTTAGGTTCATCCCAAACACTTCCGTCGAGAATATAATCCTTTCTTGACATTGTAACTTTAACTCCCTGGAATAACAGCTTGTTTCCTTGAACCTCGATATCACCTGTAATTATATTATTTAATTAGTAATTAATGTAATTAATAGTTTACATTAATAATGTATTAGAAATAAGTTACAAAGAGCTAGTTTACCTGAAACAGTTACTGCATTCTGGTCTTGTTTGTGGCCGCTGATGACAGCAAAACGATTCTTGGGTTCATCTGGAACTTTGTATTCCAAGAATGGCTTGTATTTAGTTGGGCCTGATTGTTTGAGACCGGCCTTAAACACCCATTCCTGATCGATCAGTAGCAACTCTGCATTGATAGATTTCTCTGCCGCGGTGTTAATTGCGCTGGCTGTAATATTCGAATAAAAATAAGTTAACACTTTGATTAGAGATAATAATAATAATGTTAATAATATTAAGGAAATATGGTTTATTCATACTTTCGATTTTAGCGTTGCCGAATGGTGAATCAACGGTGGCTTTGAAACCTAGATTTGGATTAACTGTATTTTCAATGGCCACACCAATTCTTCTCTCCTTCTTGGAATTGGGTGTGTCTAAGACGATTTCAAATTTTTGTTGAGGTGCATCTGAAAATAAAGATTTGATAAAAAATTATTTGTTTTGAATCGTGATTGATTTTCAAATGAATTATGAGATAGTTAAAGCTAAAAGTTAAATAAATTATAATTACCCTTCTGGAAGTTATAGTAAGCTTTAAAGTGGAAGTTAGTAAGAGATGGATCTTCCTTTTCAATACGAGCTACAATGGTTGTTGGTCCGTACGCTGGGCTGAGTACGCGAGAACCATCCCATGGGGTAGAAACTTCACCACAGAAAGTAAGTCCAAAAAATTCACTGACTTGATCAAAACAGCCGCTATATTCCTCACTGAAAACAAATGCAGAAACATTTTCATATTTAAGTAGACTGTTTATTCTTTTTTTTGTGATAAAAGATTAAATAGTCAAAATGCTTTGAAATAAAAAAACACACAAACCGCTTGGTATAGAAGTTAACAGGCTTGACATCTTTTCCTTCGACTGTGTCAGAAAATGAGACGATGGCTGTTTTAAGGGAAGCTTCCTGCTTGGCTACAGGAAGGCCGAACTTGATATCAATGCCTTGTCCTTCCAGTACTCTAACTGTGACATCGGATCCAGTTGAACTGTGAGCTGTGCCAGTTACTTTGAAACCAGTGTTGAGGCCTCCAACTTCCACCATTGAGATCAGAGATGCAGAAACTGCACCACTGTGAAGAAAAAGAACAAATTAACACTTGATTCGTAGAATTAATACATATAATTTGTGTATTAAATTCAATACACTTAGAACATATTACATACCTTGGAATAATTTGGAATTTTATGAGTGTGTTCTTAGGATCTCTCATGATTGCGGGAATGTCCACTTTACCATCGAGCTTAACACGGAAAGCTGTAGAAACAACTCCTTTAATTTTTAGTGGCACACCAATAGCTGTTGGATAAGCTACAACTGCTTCAGCGAGAACCTTATGTTTCGTGTAATCGATCTATAAAATACAGATAAAACAAAGATTTTTAGGTTTATTATTCATATTATTATCAAATGCTTCGTCATTTATTTGTCCTTGCTTTACTAACATCGATGTTTTTAGCCTTGTCCAAAATGCCATCTAGAAGATCAAATGCGTTGTTAACTGATTCGGAAGGTGTTTTGTCTAATTGTGCTCCGTGAAGAGGAATCCAGGCTACTTCGCTACCGAACATTTTCAGTGAAAGATCCAAAGACTCGTCATGTTCTCCAAAATCTGCTCCGAGGTTGACCTATAAAAATTGAAATAATTTTTTAAAAGTACAGTTATAAATTGTATCAAGTACAAATTGGAATTAAAAGTATAACATGGTTATTAATTAGAAATTACCTTCTCGGAAAGAGCATCGATATCATTCTGAGAAACTCCCCTCTTAGGTCTGAAGGTCTGGCCGGCTCTTTCGGAAGCCTGTTTCATGAAGTGAGTTACTTCTTGGCCAATATCTTCTGGTTTTTTTGACAAGTATCCTCTGGGTCCGGCTATTTTTTCAATCATCCTTTCTAAATTTTCAGTTCGAACATCCAACTAATAATAAAAACAATAATAAAATATATTAATCAAATAATAAAATATATTAAAATCAAACAACAATAATACTTTTTGATTTTAAACATGTTTAAATTAATTTGAACATTGACTTATATTTAATGGGAATTATTGCTTTGTAGACATATCGAGGAAAAGTAAATAGAAAAACATACCTCAAGAATATTCAAGCTGCTTCCAAAGAGTTGAGAGGTGACGTTAACGCAAACGCTCTTGGGGATCCAAGATTTTTGAGAATAAATGACGTTAGATTCGACTGAACCACCCAAGTTAAGTGATTCTAGCATGTAGGAACTTTCCATATTGGTCGAGTACTTCCTGATATCGAATGGGAAGGATTTTGGAGCAAGAATTCCTGAAAAGTGGGCTTGAGCCTTAACCTTGTCGGGGTTCTTTGATGCACGAATGTTCCTGAGATGGCTCACGATGAAATTTCCAACCTGTAAATACGTTTATAGTGTTTTTATTGTTCCAATAAAGGCACGAAAAGTTAAAATACATGTTAAAAAAATCTTGCTTTACCTGGAAGCTCTCTTCCTTTTCTAAAACTTCCTTTATGACTGCAGCCATTTTTCCACAAGGACATGAAACAATGATCAAATAAGCTTTGATCCTGAGTTCTGAATCTTCAGTCTTGTCCTTAAGAATTCCAATAGCAGATTTCTTGATCTGAAAGTAAAATTGACCAAGTTAGTATCAAACAGTAAACCAAATATGAAACAGATATTATCTCAGATTTGTTTGAGTTAATACTTACAATATCCTTGTTAGGATCGGCACGGAGAGCTTCGAGGGAAGCAGACCTTACTCTTGATCTCGCTGAACGATCAGTAGCACACTGAATCAATAGCTTAGTAACCCCACCTGACAAGTAACCACTGTTTCCTAGTCCCTTAATGCTAGCCAAGAGCTAAGAAAAAAAAAGAAAAACATTACCGTTAGTTTTAGTATATATACATTTATAGATTAATCATTATCATATCATTAAAAAAACTTTAATAAGAATAATCGAGAAATACGCTCTGATTTAACATACCTTATCTTCTTCAGTGAGAGATGCCGTTTTGCATCCTTTGGTTAGAGGACCTGAAAGTTTCTTCTGAAGTTGGTTAGCTTCTTGTACGCCATCACAGGAGTGAGTACGACAGTATCTTCCAAGAAGACTGCCGGCTCCTAGGTAAGCTTCAATTGGTGCATCGCTATCGATCATTCCCTGATTTTTAAAATTAATGAATTAATATATTAAGATATTGAATAACACTATGTGTAAGTTAATTAAAACTAAACCAAGAAGGACATTTCAATTTAGAAATTTGAATTTAGTTTTGATACCAATACTGATTATTAAGTATAATATTCTTTAGAAGTAAAATTCATCAAATTTATTTTATTAGTTCATTTCTCTCGCAATAAAAGTATACATTTTCATTAATTTTAGAATATATCAATGTAATAATGTTAATTTTAGATACTAATCAGTAGAGAAGAATCTGACTACAGAAATAAGAAAGTTATAAAATATGAATCATTTAATTGCAATTGAAAATTAAACAATTAATTTGAAGCTTTAGTTAAAGAAAATATAAAAAGTATGGATGTAAATGTTAATATAATAAAAACTAAGTGTTTATTTGGGCACATTTATCAACTTATAATTAATAATAATAATATTCATAAAAATAATAATAATTAAGTAAAAATGTTGGAGACACAAGGTTACTACGTAAGAGACTAAGCCTGTAAGGCGTAGTTCTTTGTGGTTTAGACTATCTTATGCGCCGCTTAAAAAACCCTACGATCTACTTCAGATGTTTCAAATTAAGATTTCACGTACTAACAATTGTTTATAAAAAAATAGATTTTAACTTCAAATATTATTAAATTTAAATCTATAGAGCTACATTAGCTCACAACACATACATAAAATGGTATATACATATATTTTTAATCTAATATTCAGTAGCTTTCAGTTTACCCCACTCAAAATTTAAAAAAAAAACTCATCAAACGTTATACAATATGCTTTTAATCTACTCTTCAGTAGCTTTCATGTGATACTCTCGAAAATTAAAAAAAAAAAAAAAATAGAGCTTAGTACATTTTTGCGCATTACGTTAAATGTTTTAACGTTCCGTAGTATGAATACTACCAAAAACATAAAAATTTAAATTTTAAATGTTTCATAAAATATTTAACTTCTCAATATTTTTCCTATATGTGGGTCAAAAAGTTACGTAAGCATTTCAAATTTCAGTGCTCTAGCGTGAACGGTTCAGGGAATATGAACCAAAGTACGACGGCGAGCAGAGCATGGTCGCACATCAACCTCGGCATAAGGGTTTCGAGGATGATCTACGAAACCCTAAAAACAAACAAGTATGTACAGTTAATATTTGTTAAAATTTTTCTGAGTTGTGCTTTTTCTTAATATTGTTTGTAGAATTTTTACTTTTTTAAAGAAATATAAAATTTTTCTTAAAGGCATTAGAGCTATGACTAAAAATAAAGCTATTACCGCTACGGATTTAAGTGAAGGGATAGTTGCATGTTTCACGTTTCCAAGAGCAGAGTACCACCACTGAGCTTTAAGTCCAGTAACTTCCTTGCTCTTAAGAAGCTCAGCCATGGCTTGAACACCTTCAGCAGATTGGCTGTCAAAAATGGCATCGAGCAAAACTTTCCTGTTGAATAAAGAAAAATATTAATATATTGAAAAGAATCCTACTATGGTTGAGGTTTTTTAGAATAACAATAAAAGAACTCTTAAACGTACTTGGCTGTTTCTTTGTCATCACAGATTTGACCCTGTTTAATCTGGTTGAAGAGGGTGGTCATGGTTGCCTTGTTAGATCTGCTTAAAAGGTAAGTCAGATAAGCAAAATAATTGGCATTATTTTCATCAATTTTATCCTTGGCTCCTAAACACAATAATGAAAAAATATTAATTTTTAAAATCTAAATTCAAATTTTTACAGATCCTAGTAGTAGTATATGACAAGGTGGTTAAACAATCTTCACTGTTTTTTATACAATGTTTTGTACAATCATTATTGAGTAAGTTAACAACTAATGTTTATGCTCTTTGTTTTAAATAAAGGGTTTATTACTGACCTTCGCAAATCTTCTTCAGCATGTTTCCAGCATTTTTGATTTGATTTTCTCCGGTGTGCTCTTTTACTCCAAGGAGGATGGTTCTTTCCTTGTCACAACCCTCTGTAACCGAGAGATAATTCGTTGTTATAAATGAAGTTGTTGCTGGTGAAGTATTTATTTTAGTGCAATATGTTAAATGGAAATTATAAATTTAAAGTCTAATATTAATTTTTACCTGGTGCGGCGGCACCTCCTGCAGTTCCTTTGAGTGTAAGTTTAGTGGTGACGGTTATTGTAGCACCAGCCTCGGCGCCTGTAGCAGGAGGCATGACGTATTCTTCCTTAGACGTAGCCCATTTGACTTGGCCCTCAACATCCTGTTCTACCCTTTGAGTAGCACTAATCCAGGGGATGGATTGAAGGTCTGAAAGGGAATGGTAGTGGGTGGTTGTAAAAGGTATCATCAGATTTTGCCTGTGGGCGCAGTTGCTGAGGTTCTTTGATTTCTTCACCTTCAGCTTGGAGCCACTCTTGTGAACGGTTGTCTCTGTTGGGCAAGTACCGAAAATGTCAACCTGAAAAGTAAATAAAAAAATCAGATTAATGTTCTTTCAACTGAAAATAATTTAGAAAAAGAATCATAATTATAACCAACTGGCCTATTCCAATCTTTCAAGCAATGGTGCAAATGTGGAGCTGACTTAAAATAAAAAAATAAAATTTAAAATGCAGTATTTTTAGAATGTAGTTAGAAATAAATAAATACCTCTGTCTTATAGTTAGTATCAGGGCTGGTCTGCAAAAGCGACATAATGGCCCTCTTGACGTTTATGGCATCAATGGGTTCATCTTTGGTACTGCAAATGTCGCTTTGAACAGCTCCGTTGTTCATGGAGAAAACAACAGGTTGTCCCTTGTCACCTTCTACGGTCTAAAAATGACGATAGAAAATATTTATTAACAGTTTATTGTATTTACGGGTAAAATCAATTTGTATATTTGTATTTACACTTTATAATATAAAGCCAGCAGTATAATAATAAATTACCTTGCCATCCTTATCAGAGACGTGGAAACTGGTCAATGATACGGAGTAGCCGCAGTTGGGAAGTGCAGCGACATCAGCCGTGACTTTTACCGTCATTTTGGACGCATCTTCATCAGACCCAGCCAATTTCATGACAGTCGCACCTTCCAGTTCGTAATTGTAAACGGTACCGGGTTGATAGTTGAAAGCATTTCCGCTGCCTAAAAAATTACGGAGAAAGGAAAAAAATGTAAATTTTACTTTTATTTTATACATAAAATTGTTGCGTGTTATGTTGTCCAGTTATAAGAAGTATTATTTTACTTATTACAAAAATAGTTAATGTGCTTCTAAACCTGAACAAACTAGAATACTTGGAAGAGTGTTTAATATTATAAACTAAAATATGTATTAGCAATATTTGTTTTCGTTATTACTGTATCCTGCAAGCAGGGGTGCCCATCCCCCCCAAAGCCTATGGCGCTACTCCCCCCCAGACCCAGCTATACCCCCCCCCCGGGAAAAAAACAAAATGTAGGTACAACTAATGAATAAAAAAAAATTCCGCGCCCAAGTAACATCAATTGTTTTAGAATGTTAGGACATGTTATGCTGATNCAGTTTTAGTGCATTGCTCTTGCTCTGAAATTTAAAATAAAGTTGTCTTCGCTTACAAACACTTAATACAGAAGCTATACTTTTTTTATAAGGTAAAAATAAATATAGTGGTATAAAAGGTACAAACACCGTGGCCAGGCGGCGGGAGAAGAAAGGCTAATACAACAACAAAAAAGCTTCTTCCAAGTAAATTATACTCAACAAAAACATTATCTTAGGTAGTTCATTTTTACTGTACTATAAACTATAATACAGTAATAGATAAATATCAATTTTTCATACCGTGCATACATAAATTAATGTAAATTGAAACTTACTTCGAAAATTTAACTATACAATAAATTGTATTTATATGTAGATTTAAAAATTCCCCCCCAAATTTTTTAAAATCCCCCCCAATTTTTTTTTTAATGGCGCACTTTGCGCCATGAATCCCCCCTTTGGGCACCCCTGCCTGCAAGAAATCAATGTTGATAAGAGTGTTTTGGATAAATAGTACATACGTAAATATCAGTTAATATCCGTTTTCCCCTACAGAACTAGTCATGAATTAGGGATTCATATCTACAGTTATTATTGCGATAATTTGTAACCATATTCTATTTTATAATTATAATTAGCAATTCAAAAGATGATCACATTTAAATATTTCATACTTAATTTAGTTTGCTATCCATTTTTTAAAACTTTTTCATTTGAATTAGATTATAACATTTTATTATTATTAGAAAAACTAAAATATTTCTTTTTTAAATATTGTAAAAAAAAAACAACCAAAATTAAATTGTATAAAATACTTACTGCCAACACATCCTGCATTGCATTTTAAAGCTGAAACAAACAAAAATAATAAACATTAATTAAAGTTATACAATTTTACATGTTTAATTATGGAGGAAAGGAACTATAGTTACACAAACGCTAAGCAGTAAAATTGAATGAGATTAAGTTATGTCTTCGCCTCCGAGCCGGACAGGCTATGAAAATTAACTGCTTCGGCAGGTAATTTACCTAATTGACTGCCTCGGCTTCAAATTCACGAGGTAGAAATGTTTCCTTTGCTGCCTTGTTGCATAATAGTTATTATGCAGTAAAGTAAGCCAGTATTCCCTGAGCGAATAAGTTGGTTCTTGAGGCAAAGCCAAAAGAAACATGTTCCTTAAATCTCGAGGCGAAGCCGAGGGAATAACGAGGCAGAAATGTTTCCTTTGCTGCTTTGTTGCATAATAGTTATTTATGAACCTAGGGACCTAGGGAGTAAAGTAAGCCAGTAAGGGAAGGGAAGTAAGTAAATCCCGAGGCGAAGCCGAGGGAATAACGTTAATATATACGAGTACATATTACATATTATAAACTTAATCAATACATTTATAAAATAAAAACTAAGTATATTCGTTGAAATATGCAAGCTTTATACTTAAGTTGTTGTTGTTAATTCAGACAGATTTTATGGCTATGCAACAGAATTTTTTTGAAGAAATGGTATTATTTATTAATTTGAGCGAAACTATTATACAGCTCAAATTAAAAAGCTCAGTCTCACAAGATTTGAGTGAGCATTTTAAATTTAAGCTTCTTTGATTATACTTCTGCTACTATTATACTACTGCTTCTTTGATTATGTATATGAAGCCTTAAGGGCACTCTTGCTAAATTATTATCACCGGCAAATTATTGCAGACGTTATTCGGCATTTTTAATTCCATTAACTACTTGTTAATTACTCTAAATTATAAGATTTATATCAATTAAGAGAGTATAAGTAATCAAGAAAAATCTTTGAAAATATAATAAAGATAGAGGAATTAAATAAATAGAAAAATCTGTATCTTGTCTTAATTTCATTTTATCTGTATCTTATCAATTGGAATATATATATATTTTTTTCTATTTGTCGAGTTGTTTTACCCCCTGGGGTTATCTTTAAACGAGATAATAGGATTTTCACTACCGAATTCTTATTAAATCTCGGAGTAAATAGACAAAAAGGCGATAGGATAAGTGAGAAATACAGATAACAAGAAGCCTATGAGTTCAAGGTAATCCCTGACTCATACATAAAGATTACTTTTCAGCAAATAGTTCTTTTTATATTGTAGATAGATATATTTAGTTGATATAATAATAAATTACTCATTTTAAGTTGTTTTTTAGTATAAATTGTTTGATAAAAATTCTATTCAATAATTATAATAAATGCGAAATTTTCATTCTCTGGAATCTTAAAAATGGGGATAATTTATTAAAGTTATTAGACCAAAGTTAAAATACTTTTTCATCATTTATATAATTAATAAGTAATTACTAATTAATAAGTAGTGTGCACTAATTCATAATTAATGAGTGAGTGGTATTTGTTATTGCTATGCCAAGGCAACTACAGTTATTCCAATAAAATAAATGTTTGTTTTGATTTGTTGGTCTTTAACTAGATAAAACAACTGATCTAAATTAATTTACTTAGTTTTACTTTTTTCTACATATAAAATTAAGCCCCTTACCACGGCATAAGGGCTCGAAATATATTATAGAAATAATGGCATATTATTAACATTTCTTTTATAATAAACTATAAGGGTTAAAATAATTTTATTTATAAATTTTCAAATTATTTGTAATAACTAATTAAGCTTTGATTTATAGATTTTTCATTGTTAAAATATAATGAAATGTTCTACTGTTAGGCCTTTTCTAATAAGTAATAAGTTTTTGTAGTTTTATAACATCCTCGACTGTGTTTTTCTCTAATTTGTGTTAGCGATTTAACATGAAAGAGGTGTGGTTCAATAACCAAACAACATCTTCAAAACAAAAAATTGTAATAAACAATCGACCGGTTGTGGCTGCTCTAAAGCAACCATCTTTAGATAATCTAGAGGTTAGTTAATGGCTTTAAAAGCGCAAGTCAAAGTTTTTAGAATTTTACTTTCAAAGTCATTCAGTAACCTGAAGAAGACTGCTTTAGAATATCCGAAACCGGTAATTGTTTATTTCAAATTTTTGTGTGAGGACGTTGCTTGGTAATTGAACTTTTCAATCAAAACTCATTCATGATAACAATATAATACTAGGCATCGCGTGACTCTATCATTGAAGCGAGCGTATAGGAATATTGAATATTGAGAAAATATATAATCATGAATAGTTTTAAAGAGTATGATTGTTATATAAAGTCCAGTAGTGGAGGAGACTCCCTGAAGTCTTACTCATTAAATACTCGCTTGGGAAATTTCCTTTTTAACTGTATGATAAATGTATCTCTTCACCACTTAAAACTTCTGTTTGTATCAAGTTGAAATTCTGCATGCCTTTTTCGATTATAATTAAGACGATGTATATGAAGTATGAAGTTCTATTAATCGTTTCGTTAAAACGTAAGATATCGTTGTAAAACGTTGTTTTCTCTATTTTAAAGAATCCGCTACTGAATTGTAGCGGATAGTTTTAACGATCTTATCACTTGATAGCAATGTCACTATTGGATGGTAGGGTTTTCTCCTGTCCAGTAATTCCAATTATACGTCTGAAGCTCACGAGCATTGCCTGCGAGCTCTTAGACGGATAACGCTGTTTAACGAACTTTAGCATGAGCATTAGTAAAACGAATATGTATACTAAATTTATCAACATTTACACTCTTGAAGCTCACTTACACTCTTTGTAAACTCTAATAGCTAAAAGGGAATGTAAAACAACTAAATCGTAGATGCGTAAAATTAATTTATTCTAAAAGTACAAGTTTTGTAAAAAATAAAAAATAAATTAAGAAAGGATATATAACTTTTATGTTTCATTTAGTAATATTTATCGTTTATTGCATCGATTTCCATTTAATGTCATGACCTATCTGTTAATGACCAACAACGCGAATATGTAATTCAAACCAAGGGCATCGTCTTCTAGCCAATTTAATATAATTTTTTTTTCTCTTCTGAGAGATAGTTACATGAAATCAATTAGTAATAGATATTTGTCTTAATATCAGATTAGATAAGGTTTAATGATGAAATTCAAATAGTGAAATGTTTGCACATTTTATCATTTTTGTTTGTGAGTGTGTGTTTTATCTATACACAATATATATACTTATCAAATTTATTATCAATTTAATAACTTAATTAAAATTCTATTTTTAACATATTTCTTTAATTGTTAACTCACTATAATTAATAATATAATTTGTGGAGTATATACACACACACACACACACACACACACACATATATATATATATATAATGCTAAGGCATNAAATAATATTATTATTTATATAATATATATCTCCCCCGTAATTTGGCCTGAGCTCGATTACCCCTTATTTATCTCCTGCCCTCTCCTCCTCAATGCACAACTATATCTAGTTCCCATAAAAATTAATCATAATATTCGATAAATCCTTATGACAATGCTAAATTAACAATTTAATTGAAGAGCTCTTTTTAATTTAAGCTATCCTAATTTTATTTTTTAAACATTTGATTAGTTAATGTTAATAAAAAAAATAGTCTTCTGCAATAACTTTGTCTTTTTTATAATCTATGTTTGATTATTGAATATTAACTCTAGTCTATCAGATTGATATTATAGTAGGTTTATTAATTAACTATGAGAACTATTTGAGCGTATAACTGTTTTTACAAATCCGCTTTAACGCTGAGTAAAATATTTCCTAAAATTAAATGTTGCATTATTTCAATCTTCAGCACTGCTGCTTTCTTGATTCTAGATATTTTTATGTTCTATATATATTACCCTTTCAGATAATGTATTAAAGAACCGTGTAGGTAAATAAAGGAAAACTTTATTCTTATAAAGGTCTTAGGTTTCAATATAAAGGACTATGTTTTTGTCTAAACTTATTAATCTACATTTTAACAATTAAATCAAATGTATTTACATAGCAACAATCAACCATTCAGCCGTATGCTAGAGAGAAGTATTTTTTGTCCAAGATAAAATATAAAAGCCATGTTGAAAAATCTTCTTTTAAACCTTCTTATTTTTCTTTATTTGGGGGTATATAATTGAATTCAATTGATTCATTATATTTTAATTGAGATTAAAAATTTTCCTTCGAGAAGAATTTTCTGCATTAAAAAGTATACTATAACATTTTTAGAGAAGTGCAATTATTTATATTATTCTAAAGTTGTATTTTTATTTTTTTCTAAAATAAGATTAAGACCCCGAACACAACCAATTTTTGATAAACCGATAGTTAAATCTAATTGGGTTCATCCGCGCACACACTAAACCATTTGTCTTGTATAATCGGTCGATTAATGATTGCTGGTTGCCGATGAACTGTTTAATTTCAAAATATGAGTGTTACGAAAACTAGAAAATGTCATATTAATCCACTGAAAATAGAAAGGTGAAAAAAATATAAAAATAAATCTTCAGAATAACCATCGGTAAACAAGGAAGAAATTGATGAAACAGATCAATGTTTATTCAGAAGTCATTTTTAACTATCGGCTGATCAAAAAGTTAGTGTGCCGTCAGCCTAAAAAGTCAAACTCGTAGGTGCAATCAGATAAATGAGATGTTTCGGTAACAATGGGGTATTTATGTAATGAGTTATGTTCGATATGTTGAAATAAACCCTAAATATTTCCATATTACGAATAACGCAATTATGAGTGAGTTAGTTTTGTACTTTAGTGGCTTAGCCTTGTCAAAAAGGATTTAGAAATTGAAACATTTCACGAATGCATTGCTAGTGAACGTTTAAACTTAAAGATACATTTTTTGAACAAATGCGCTTTTTAAATTATTTTGTCACTGGTTGTTAAAATTCACTAAGCTTTGGGAATAAAATATTCTATATGAAAGAAAGGATTGTTGAAAGTCTATTAATTTCTATATCTCTCTTATTTCTCCTTTCAAAGACTAATTATTAAACTCAATGATAGCCGGTGTTTCCCGTTTATTTCCAATGAACGTATATAAGTGGATCCTCATCCAGTGGATCAGGTGAATAATTTCAAAAAGTTACTAAAATGAAAGTAAGTTTCGTCCTATCCGATTACCAAGACTAAAAACTGTTATTCTGTTGTTAGATGGACATATATTGGCTACAAAACATTCATTTAATTTTTTAGGAAACTAAAATATTGGTGAGAGAAAATAAAAATATCAAAAGAAAAAGTGCAATGATTTTGTTAAATTATTCTATGTAATGATTAAGTAAACAAATAGTTTTTAGACTTGATAATGATAACAGGTTAGGTCGAAACTTTAGTAATTAAGTAACTTTTATTCACCCTTAAGAGGGTCCACCTACGTTCGTTAAAATTTAACTTCATGAACCAAAGTTAAGTAAATTCTCAACGAATAAAATCTTACTCTTAGTGTATTAATTTTCTTCAAACATATCGGTAGAAATAACCAAACTACTTTATTGATGATGTAGAAAAACTGGCAGTTATTTAAATTGTTACTCCTCTTATAAAAAAAAAAAAAAAAAAAAAAAAAAAAAAAAAAAAAAAAAAAAAAACAGAGGAGAGTAACAATCTAAAGAAGGTGTACAGAATGTTCTTATTTAGGCTGTTACTCCCCTTGTGAAAACAGATGAGTGGTATTCTTTTGTCCCAAAGTACATTGGACTAATATTCCTTTCCCTTACAAGTGATTTAGCCAAAGCCATTTATATTCTTTAAAAAAAAACACAGGGGAGTAACGATCTAAAGAAGTACCGAAAAACTATTTCAAATGCCTTATTATGAAAGATGAGTATCCCAAGCCTATCTTTTTAAAGTTAAAGGAACCTATAATTGATGTCGAAAGTAATTTGTTAGAATTAAAAGTATAATAGTTATTACCTATTATTTGATGAGCTAAAGCCGCTAAGAGAAGGAACGGAAGAGACGACCTCATCCCTCCCATGATGGTGAGATATGTTCACCACAGAGATATCAAATTAAAGGCGATAGGACCATCTTCAGCACTCCTCTTATATACAACCCCCTACTACCAGGATCTGCTGCCATGCTCCTACCACTACTCCTTATCCTATTTGGCTTATCTCTTCGTGCTTTTCCAGATTTGAGCGGTAACCATCAATATTCCTTCACGGTCATTTGTATTGTATTTTTCGGAAGTTTTTCTTCGGAAAAAAAACCCTCAATAATTTTATTTTTACGAATTATTTTTTTAGTCATGAATAAACATTTAATGATTCTTAATATTGTTTTATCATTTTAAATTTTGGGTTTAAGTATATGTGCTTACCTGTTTCCTAGGTAAATTTGACGAATTTGTAGTGATAAATCAATTAATACTGCCATGGTTTTTTAGACGATTTAAAAATAATATATCCAATATTAAAAAACCACAATTTTCTTAATCAAAAGTATTAAACATTTGTGCGTAATTTATCTTTGTATCCCAAATACCAGTTTAAAATGCTAAATTTATTTATTTGTGTCGATATTCACCCATCTAAAGATAATGGTATCCAATTAATTACTAAGTATACTGCAGCATCTTAATGTAGTCGGTTCAAAAAAGTAGGTCGAATAATGAAAACATATTGATGTGTATTTTTTTTTAATTGTTAATGTAAGTAAAATATACATTTAACTTAATATTCTAGATCTAATGGAATAACAACTAACAGTTGTTATTGCAAAATCCACACATTTATACATTTTTTTTTAATTCATCAACTAATTATGCTTTTAAAATCACATTTGATGTTATTGTTTATAATTAAAAACTTCTTAAGGCTCTTCCGCCCTTTGAGGTTAGAAAAATCATTAAAATAAAAATTTTAATGATTCTAAGCAAGATATAAAAAATCTAAGTACAGTCTTCATTCCTAATTTTAATGCCGCACAATTTGAGCCCTATTTTAACTCCCTACTACAATAAATACTACATCTATTTTAATACAACGAGTTTGATCGTTTTATTAAAATGGCGCCTGTACTATTTATCGTATGAAGTTGAAATAGGGCTCAAATAGTGCAGAATAAAAATTGGGAATGAAGCATTTACTTAGATTTTTGATATCTTGCTTAGAACTAATGAAATTTTAATTTTACGGTTTTCTCTAACCTCAAAGTGGGGTAGAGCCTTAATCGTCCATTGTTTTAATCTAGCAATGGAGGATAGGTTGCAACGATAAAAAGAAAAGTAAACAAAGCAGTCACTCATTTATTTCCAAATTATCAGCTGCTAAGTATCTTTTAAACCTGTTTCATTTGAAAATTTGGATTTTTCAATAATCTACCTCGAAATTCCTGAGCTTTCTACTCTTAATTGAGGGATGCTAGAAGTGTGTCGATTTCAGGAAAAACTTCTGCTTTTCATAAGCTTTCATTTTAAATGGTATAATTAAAGTTTAAGATCAACGTACTAGTTTTTTAATTATGTTGGATTGAATGTTACTAGACGTGATTTTTTTGGTCAGAATCACAACCAATTCTTGTACAAATGCAAAAAAGGTTTCCCCGAACGTTACCACAACACTTCGGGTTTCTTATAGCAAATGTGACGCTGAACTTAAAAGTTCCTATAAACATGGTACCAAATGTGGGTCCGAATTTTACTTGTATTCGAGTTATTAACATTTTTTCATTTTAGCGAATTCCCATAGGAAAAAATTCGCTAATGGAGCCACTGGCATGGCGGGAGTTGGAGCCGGGACTGTGGCCAAAATACGTTTCAAGGCGAAAAAATAGGTCTTACAAAACTTTATATATATATGTATATTTATATGTATTTCAAGCGGATTTCTTGTGAGCGCGATAGCACTCGAACGAATTGACGTATCAAAATGAAAATTGCACCGAAAAAATAAGCTCGTTGAGACGAGGATCCCCTCTAAAAATGGAATATTTATGACGT
>KZ651698.1:30821-49896 GCA_001010745.2 Gerris buenoi | reverse complement strand
AATTCGGAAAATGTTATTTGTGTCTGCCGCAAAAACAATTCTTTAGCCTTAGCTTGGCACATTTTTCCAAAAACTTCTCCTTTTAATAAGCTTTCCAACGGTATACTCAACTTTGTGATTCCGTTAAAAATTGGTAGAGAGCAGCACAGAAAGGGTAGAGGAAGGTGACAAACCAGCATTACACACACATTTTCCGCGATAACTTTCGAACTGTTTGAACTTTAGATTTTAAATTTGACACAAAAAACACCCAAAACACCACCGACTTCGTTGGCCAGGGGAATTGGTTTAGTGAAAGTGTTTGAAATTAAAACTTGAAACGTTGAATAAGGGGAAAAAATAGTGGTTTTCAAATAATAATGGAATTTGAAGTCACGTTCTTTGGGTTTATTCATTCTGGATCGGTGTTATTAATAGTGTAAAAATGGTTGTGTTTAAATTTAAAATATTTTCATGGTTTAGTGAAACCAATTTTCCTGGCCAACGAAGTCGGTGGTGTTTTGGGCGTGTTTTTGTGTCAAATTTGAAATCTCCTTTGGAGGGAACTGGGAGGGAATGACTTTTGATGAGATTGTTACTCCCTATGTTTTTTTTGTAATAAATGACTGACTAAGAAACTATTAAGAGAAAGGGATGCTTAGTAAAATTTATTTTGGGACATAGGAATCACTTCTGTTTTTAGGACTTACTTTGGGAGTAACAGTCTAAAGAAGGACATTCCGTACACCTTCTTTAGATTTAAAACCCCTCTGTTTTTATTATGAGTGGAGTAATAATCTAAAAAATACTCATTTATTTTTATTGGAATAAATTTGCCTTAGCTTAGAATAACAATAACAATCATTTCGAGGTAAGTTGTCTCCGTCTGGACACTACTTGATTAGTATAAATATATCTTACCATTTGTTGACTTTTTACAAATGACTAATTGTGGTAAAAATGTGTGTGATTCGGGTGAATCACAAACATATATATATTGTAAAATTTTTAATAATATAAATTATGAAATTCATATCCAGTAAACTCAATTATGTTTTTCCCGCTAGATTTTATTTAATAATATTGAAAGACTGTTCCTCAAAACATCAATATTTTATTGATAACATCAAAAATAGTGAGTCAGAGTGCTGCCGTAATGAATTCGTAGGAACGTCAGCAATATTTTTTATTATGACAATTCCTACATAAAAAAATGTTTCCCAAGCATAATGATAGTAGATTCGGTAGTAATTAGATAACTAGATATTTATTTACAGATTATATATAAATATACATATGTATATGAAATTGAAATATCTTAATTATAATTAATAGCCCTATCATTTAGTTAATGATTTGCAAACGAATGTATTTATAATTCGTAGTAACTCCACTAAAAATTATATAAACTACCTAGTTTTTTTTTTTGAAAAAATAAAATATAAAAACAGGACCAATATAGTTCTGCGCCTAAAATAAACAAATAAATATAAACAGGACTTTTATTTCCAAAATATAGAAAACCACAGAAAGGAAATAAATATTATAAAATAAGGGCTTATTTATTTTATAATATTATCAAAAGGGCACTTGTTACTCCCCTCTTTTTTGTGAGGGGGGGGGGGAGGGGGGCTAACAATCTAAAGTGGTATACGAAATGTTTTTCTTTATAGATTGTTACTTGCCTTATGAAATCATACGTGCTATGTTCCTTGTCCCTTTGTCTTAATAGTTATTTATTCAAAATCATTTATATTCTAAAAAAAACATAGTGGAGTTCTTATCGTAATAAGAAAAAAAATGTATTATAAGAACAGACCAAAACATAAGAAATATTTAAGTAAGTATCTACATCAATAAAAAGTATTATTAAAAGTTTGCTTTTTAGAAAAATTTGTAGTTACTGCTGATGCTAAAGTTTGCGTTAAATGAAATCAGAGCTCGACTTGCCCTGATCCTGGCCCTGGCGTATGTCAGAAATAGACAGAACAAATATTTTTGTTTAGCATCAGTGGAAGTAACGTCTTGCTTTTAGGTTTCTGTACAAAGTACAAAAAGAAACCTTATATAACGGCTCTGTCTGTCCGTTGGCTTGTTTCAATTCGTAAACTAATATAGCTAGAAACATAAAATTTGGCACACGGGTGCATCTCGGCATTTGAGGCAACTGGACACATTTTAGAGTATTTACATTTAATTTTTCCAAGCCATCTCGGCATTTAGAGGCAACTGGACACATTTTAGAGTTTTTACATTTAATTTTTCCAAGCCCGGCCAATATGGCAGATGAATAAAAAAAAGTTTTTAGTTACCATGGTATGATATACATTAATTTAAAGGTCTAGAAATGTAGAAAAAGAATATGCAACTATTAAAATAACACACGTGATATTTTCAAGATGGCGGCCAATATGGCGGACGACTAAAAAAAGTTTTTAGTTACATACATACATACATGACATGTTGTACATCAATTGTAAGGTCTTGAAGTGTAGAAAAGGAATATGCAACTATTACACTTAATCGTACAGAAACCGGCGATTATCGCTTCACGTACATATGTGAAGCGTGCCTTACTTATTTTACTTCATTGTAGTTATATAGTTTAGGGGCATATGTAATTCCGTGGGATTTTGAAAGAAGCAAGTATGAGATTGGTGGCGATGGATAGGTAATGAGCTGTAGAATCATGTACTGTACCTGTACACCCACTGTTTTGGTCCCAAGTGCGTCCGAGGCGGTGTATGACGTCATATTTCCAAGATGGCCAAGACGTTGATTTTATCAAGATTTTTGTGAGAACATTTTTTATTCAGAACAAGACAAGGAACAAAAAAACATCCTTACAACAAATGTCGTAACTATTACGGTTTAAAAAATAAATGCATTTAAATGCATAAAAATAAAAAAATAAGTGGAAATTGGTAGTATAGATAAACATAAGTGCTATAAAGGAAAATAATAACATGATTACACATGGCGCAAAGAAGAACAATTTGTAAAAGCTAATCCAAATATATGTTTGAACTCCCCCTTCTTTCAAGGCACGTTCTTCTTTCATTTAGTACCTGAAATTTTCATTTTCTTTTTAAAAGATGTTGATCCCCTTGTTTTTAAGGGATGATATTTGGGTCTTCCCTATATTTTTCCTGTTTTTGGGCGATTACTCATAACATAACTGCAAAGTTTCAAACTTTTGTGTTGGGTACTTTCCGAGATAACTGGTGCGTTATTGACTCACAGACAAAACAAACATAGGAAATTAAAAAGGTCCCCGGTTGTGCTTATAAACCCTAAATAGAAAGAGAAATGCGGATTAAATTGCGCACTATAGTTAGCAATCGAACTATAATTTCTCGACAACGTAGACTAAAGGAGGTTAAAGGTTTAACAAATGTAGCCTATTACTAATTGAGCAATGAAATAATTCTTTTTACGTTAGTATGAACTAAATAGTTACAATTATTTTTACTTTATTCTAGGTAATCTTAATTCATCAATTTTGTATGCTTTGTTATATGCTTCGTTATGACCAGGGCCGGATCTACAATTTTCTGGCCCCCCTGCGAAAAAATCTAATGGGACCCCGCCCCCAACCTACCCAGGCCAATTTGAAATAAATTACCTTTGGATATTAAATTAACAATTTTATAAGAGTACCAGTATATCAAAAAAGAATAACCCCACTTTACTCTTGATACTATATTTGAAAATTGTAATTTTTGGGTACAGTGTACGTGTGTACATACTACGCCACGCCGTGTACATACCTCAATTAATGTAAATTGAAACTTTATACAATAAATTGTATTTATATGTAGATTTTAAAAAAATCCCCCCAATTTTTTCAAAATCCCCCCTTTGGGCGGGTGCCCCTGTTAGGCGATAGGAGACAAAGTTTATTGAAAATCGTGGTGCAATTTTTAACAGCGGGTATCTCCTAAACGGTAAGAGATACAATAAAATAGAATATATACTGTAATGTAGAGAATATATTCAGCTTTTATTTTAAACTTACTATTTTTATCTAGAACACACCGCTTCCCAGTTATAGGCAAAAAAAAACAATGGGACACATATTTCCTCACCACGGAGTTAGCACTGACCGTACTTGGTAAACTTTGTGACTTTGGTAAACTTTGTGACTTTGGTAAACCACCTCCAAACACATCTATCCCAAAAATAAAACAAAATGTATCAAAAAGTCTGCCTACTACAACACCTTCTTGTATTGAGCATTCGTTGACTACTGGGGACATACTGTATATATACATTTGTATTTTGGTTTTGTGAGTAATCAGCTAATTGTTTGTTTAGAAAAATACCCTTTGAATATTTTCATAACAATGACCTAATGCTGAAATTTGATAGAATGTCAAATTTGAGCTTGGTTTGATGGCTGGAAGAGGATTAATTAGCTCCTTTGATGACACGTCAAACGACGGACACAAACAAACATACAAAATCGAAGTTAATATGAAGGATTGAGGGTAAAAAGGCAGGAAATAAAAATATTATTTCCCCTGCAATTTTGTAGGATGAGCTATGATTTTCTCAATTATTTGATTTAATAATATTAGGAATTTAATGGAGTATATATGAAGAACAAAATTAAATTATTTCACTATCTTTACTTTATAACAACACTAAAAACTGTTCCCGCGCCCTTTTATATAACTCTCCTTGCTCCCCATCTCTGCTAATAAAACAGTTTGGTTCTGACTCATTTTAGAGAAAATTGGCCTCGATTTTAATGTTTGCTTCGACCCTGAACTTCTACCAAATATAATTTTATGTGCAGTCATGAGTATCAAAGATTAATTTAAACATAATATTTATATGCAAAATTTAAATGTCCAACTATTAGAAATTTCGAGTGCAAGAGATACATTTGTTAAGCTTTAAGTCATAATATTTAAATGGAAAATGTTTCAAACAGGTATTTTATAATAATTTAACAAAAACATTTGTTTAAATTAATTTAAATACTGTAATATGAAATTGAATGTTATCTAGCTATACATTTTTTTCAGACTCATAGTGTAGACGGTTATCTTAGGTCATGACAAATGAGATCTTGGCTTGGATAGTGGTAGTTAATTGATGAAAAAATTAATTTTAGTATTGCAAACATATTTTATTCAAAATGGAAAGTTTGAGATTTCGAAGAGGAGTATACAATAGTTAATAATAAAACAAGGTAAATTTTACAATATAACCCAAATTTATTTTATATTAACTGAATTTGAGATTGGAAACATAAACATAAATGCGCTTGTTACTATAGTAGAGATTGACAAATACCAATCAATGTTACATGGTTTTAGATAGTAATTTTTTTTATATAAAATTGATAGATTAAATTATTATTTAGAAGTGAAAAAAATCAATATTATTATCTTCAAGCCAACTTTTTTCTTTTTTACTCAACAGATATATCTTAGAAGTCAAAACAACAGAAACTTGTTTCTCTCTCCAGTATGGAAGCGGAGTACGTCACTCTAAGTCAGGCTGCTCAGGAAGATCTGAATATGATTTTTTTTATATATGAAATTGGGTTTAGTCATTTAGCGGAAGATCAAGATCAATAAAACTATAATATAATGTACAACTTTTAATAATAAAATATTATTCGTATATAATTTTCATAAATAAAATACCCCCCGGCCTTCATGTCACGTACATCAAAGACTTAAATTAATTTGTATAAAATAACATTTAAGGTGCTCTTAGATTTCACAATTGCCGAATTTATTCTATGGTAAGTCCTCAAGGACTCTATGCAGTTCGTTTTGAAGATAAATCAAATAGTAATTCCCTCCTAGAGTCTGTGCGTAAGTCCCAAAAATGGTCCACACCATTAATTATGGTTACGCCATTCTTTTTTGGGCTCGAAACACCCATCGGTCTGATGGGCGAAATATGAGGTCTTCATATTTCGATCGTAAATCGGGCGCAATCGTCGTTAAAGTGCCACTTGTAAGGTAGGGAAAAAGCCCACCGCGTCCAATCAAAGTTTGTTTTGTCAGCCGTAGAGAGACGAAACCGAATCACCCTATAGGCGTCTAATCTCGGAAATTTTTATCGAACCCAAAATAACATCAAGGCTATAGCCTTAGTTCTTTTTTGGGCTCGAAAAAAAATTTTGTCCGACCGGATCCAAACGGGGCTCATTTTGTCGGGCTTGAAGTGTTGAACGTGAAACACTCACCAGACCTCATATTTATTAATAAAACAACACTGATTCAGAATGAAGAAACCCAAAGAACGTGACACAAAATTCCATTGTTATATATGAAACCCACTAAACCAATTCCCCTGGCCAACAAAGTCGGTGGTGTTTTGGGCGCTTTTTTTTTTTTTTTTTTTTTTTTTTTTTTTAATTTTTTTTTTTTTTGTGTTTTTTTTTTTTTTTTTTTTTTTCAAATTTGGAATCTCCCGTTCAAACCGTTCGAAAGTTATCGCGGAAAATGCGTGTGTATTTCTGGTTTGTCACTCTCCTCTACACTTTCTGTGCTGTTTTTTCGCGTTCTAACTTGAATTTCTCTACCAATTTTAACGGAATCACAACGTTGAGTATTCCGTTGGAAAGCTTATTAAAAGGAGAAGTTTTTGGAAAAATGTGCTAAGCTTAAAGAATTGTTATTTGGGCAGACACAAATAACATTTTACCTCCAGCGGGGAGAAAAAGTGAACTTTTCTCCCTAGTTTACAGGGAGGGAAGTAGCTCATTGCACCCAGGCACCGACCCATTCCACCCGGAACAGGGAGTAATGAGTAAAGTGTTTCAGTGTTGTGTGTTCAAGTGTTCCAGTATGAGTGCTCCTGCTCCAGTGTTGCCCAAGATTCCTAGATAAAGCATACGTAAATAAGGTTGGTGCTAATACACTTTTCATTTACTAACTTTTTTTTCATGTCTAAATATGTAATGTCATCTTCACACATATCATATAACATCCACTACGGTTGCCATAGTGATGCATCAGTAAAAGAAACAAACAAGTTAAAAGTGAAATAATAATTTCTAAATGTAGATTAACTAATCTATTATTTAAATACATCAGTTGTCAATACCATTCATACACGACTCAGCTTCCAGCTGATTCTCCCATTTAATTTTAGCATTGAAATTCAAATAATTACTATCTATACTCTAACTTTAACGTGAATAAACTTATTGATTAGAGAATTGTTAATATTATATCTAACTTTTTTTGTTATAAATAAATATAAACATAAGTATTTCTTGTTGAATAAATTAATTTAAAATTAAAATCTTTCCATATTTTTTTCTCCCTTCTGGTGGTAAAATCTTGTACGTACCTCGGGAGTAAAAATTACTTGCACCCTCGCGATAATCAACTCTCTCGGCTTCGCCTCAGGAACCAACTTCATCGCTCAGGGTGCAATCACTTACTTTCCTCCCTTGGTGCGTAAATAACTATTTCCGAATTTTAGTTGTCTCGACTCTCTCTAGATTTTGAGAGACGAGTGTGCTACTACTACTACTACTTTTATAATTATAACTTAGATATTAATACATTTTTAACTGCCTGCTTGCCTTAAGACACACATAAGACTCCTACATTAAGACTCCTTTATTTTGACATATTTACAAAAAGTAAACAAAACAAAACCAAATTAAATCATCGCTAGGCGACATTCCGCGACGAAATCATGCAGTGGAAGCTCCTGTTCGTACTCTGGCGGATGTGAACAACCGTTCCTGGGTCGTCCTGGTAGTTCTATCCCTCCTTTTATCCTTTTTTTTCTCTTAAATTTAGGAAATAATAATCTCCTCTCCATCGGTCCCAAAAGCCTTCTAACCTACTGTTTCCTTTCTTCCATAGTAAAAGTAAATTTTCTTGCTTCTTCGAACCGCCTCCGGTCGAAAAGCAAGGAGAGGTTGAGGTTGACGTAGGCTAAGAAAATGTGAAGGTGTCAAGGCTTCGCCCTCCTCCGCACCTACGCACACCAGTGGTCTCGAATTTAGAATGGCGTCTGATTCAACTACTGTGGTTTCTAATAATTCATATTTAGCAAGATTTTTTGGAAGTTTTTGAATCCCCTGAACACACCTGGCAGTTACTCCAAGTAATTTATTCAGTTTACTAAATCTATGACATTCAATCTCAAAGGGTAGTTGAACGTCATCTAACATAACTAAAAGGGCTCCTTTAGGAAACTCTAATTCTATCCCTAATTCCATAAAAGTGTTGTCACTTATCAGCTCCGGCCAGTCGCTCAAAGTCCTCAACCATTGAGGAACCTCCCACCAAGAAGTTCCTAAACCCTCAACTTTACATCCTCGAGATGCTATGTTTTTGGTTCCTTCTACAAATCTAAAATGAATGTTCCCTAAACCTCTAATTTCTGTTACACGCCTTTCTACAAATGCGGGCAACGCTTTGTGAGAGTTTAACCATGATAGAACACATTGAGAGTCTGTCCAAATATACTGATCTGAAATATTAATTTCTAATTCTGACATTATAAATTTTAAGCTCCTACAACCTATTAAAACTCCTAAAAGTTCCAATCTAGGAATGGTCATATCCTTTGGAGCAATTCTAGCTTTTGCAAATATTAATTTTACCTGTCCGTTCTCTTTGTTTCTAAGATAGATGACTGCTGCATAAGCCAGCTGAGAAGCATCACAGAACACATAAAGCTCATGATGTTCTCCCTTAGCATCTGCTAAGTATCTAGGAATTTCTACTTTTGAAATATCTAATAAGTTTGAATAAATATTTTTCCACTCAGCAAGGAGATCATCATTAATTTTCTCATCCCAACCTAGACCTACTTCCCATAATTTTTTAATGAAATCCTTGGCTAAAATTGTTATTGGGCAAACTAATCCTAAAGGGTCGAATATAGAACTAACAAATTTTAATATTTCTCTTTTAGTCTGAAAATTTATGTCTCGATATTTATATTTAATTCCAAATGTATCTGTTTCTGTGTTCCAAGGCATACCTAAAATACTTATGATCTTTTGTTTTTCTAAATCTGAGTCAGGAATTCTTGCAAGGACTTCTTGTTTGTTAGAGTTCCATTCTCTGACATTCATAGACGCTATGTTGAATATTTCTTTAGTTTCATGATAAAAATCTATTGCTTCTTCTATAGTATTCACACCGTAAATCAAATTATCCATATACATATTTTTAGAAATATGTCTAGCGTATTTACTTTGAGACTTATTTAAGTGGTACATAATGACAGCACTCAGCATAAAAGGGCTTGAAATAATTCCAAAAAGTACTCTACAAAATCTATAAATGACAATATTTTCTGGACTCGGTTCTTTCTCGGGATTTTTAAGCCAAATAAATCGGGTGACATCTCTACTGTCTTCATTAAGACCTAACTGCAAAAATGCCTTCTCGATGTCCCTTGTTATTACTACTGGGTATTATGCCTATTAATGTTATGCCTACTAATGTTTCAAGAAGCACTTTGCCCCTTAATAAACACTCATTTAAACTAATTTTATCTTTGCCCGATGTCGCCGAACCATCATAGACAATTCTAACTTTTGTAGTCGTTTTTTGAGGAGTAACAACAGGATGGTGGGGTAAGTAATGATTTACCTGACCACTCTGACCTGGTTCTACTACTACCTCAATAATTCCTGCTTCTAGTTGCTGTGTTATTGTACCGTGATATCTGTCTCTTAAGTCTTTATCTAGTTCCAGTCTCTTGTAGAGAGATCTAAGTCTACCTAGTGCAAGCATGTAATTGCTAGCCAATGACGTAGGAGGATACTCACGCCATGGCCATGAGACGTGGTATCGCCCGTCTTTAAAATTGATATTTTTCTCAAATAGTTGAATAGCCAAATGGTCTTCCTTTTCTAATTTATTTTCTACTTTTATGCCCAATACATCTAATGTCCAAAAGGTTTTGATATAAAAATCATTATGAAATAAAAAAGAATTTGATTCATCGGTCAAACACATTTCATAATTTTCCGAGGTTTCAAATACCATTAAATTAGTTAAATTTGAATTCGGTTTAAAATTTTCATCTCTACCTGATATTATCCACCCGAATTTAGAATTAATTAAATATAACCCTGGACTAACTTCTATTTTATCTAAATTTAAAATATCAAAATAATAATTATTGCCTATTAATAATTCTATGTGATTATTAACGTGCATTTCTGGTTTATCAGCCAGCGGTAGATACGGATAATTTTGTCTTATGTTCTCAAAATATCGATGGTACTCTATATTTCCTTTCACTATAAACGGTACTACATTTGCATTTATACTAATTGATTATCCATCAATTGTTTTGAGAATTATTTCTACCAAATAACTAAAGAACTACGAACTCACTGGTCTTCTTTATTCCGTCTTCGAAACTACGTCCTCTGCTACCATGTCTCGACTCTCTCTAGATTTTGAGAGACGAGTGTACTACTACTACTACTTTTATAATTATAACTTAGATATTAATAAATTTTTAACTGCCTGCTTGCCTTCTACATTAAGACTCCTTTATTTTGACATATTTACAAAAAGTAAACAAAACAAAACCAAATTAAATCATCGCTAGGCGACATTAGTGACTACAATTTTTTCCCAATTGCGATTGTATTGACATTGTTAGAAATGTGTTTAGAAACTTTTAAGGTTTGTATTTTTAATGGAAATTTAATGAGCTTTTCAATGGTTTTTTCAAATTTGCTTTAAGACCAACAGTTTGGGAGATATGACAATTTTTATGAAGAAAACTCGTGTTTACAATAAAACCATAAAACCCCAAATATCTCCCTTAAAATTGAGAATCGGACAGGGAAATTTTTTATTGCTTTTGGGGTGTAGAATCACCTCCCGAAGTTTGTAACATTTATCGAGAAACACCCTGTATATTCCGTTCTCATTTACCGGTAAGAACTAGCTACACTACAACTGTGGTAATAAAGATAGGAAAAATAATTTTAGTCACAACGACTAAAATGATTCACAGTTTATGTAGGTCATCTCGATGAGAACCTTTTCAAGCGTTATCTATTCTTATCAGAACCTTTTTGTTATGTTTTCCTCACAAATATAAATAAGAATTAAAATCAATACTTTCAACTTTTCGTTTGCTATGATACAGATTAAAACTATTATTTTTACACCATTTTTCCTTCGTGCAGATTTTCCCGGCTTTATAATAAAAGTTATCTCCCATTTTTGTGTCATAACAGGGGTTTTGGGATCGAGAACCAAAAATCAGGTTCATAACCAGATAAAATTAGCTATGTTTCACCACTTTTCATGTTTAGCCTTTTTGGCAAATTCCATGGCTTACAAAGTCTTTGATTTTTTTTTACTATGTCCATGACGTACAAGAATTTTGGAAATGGCTAAGAAACATGATGAAGGAAACATGGTTTATTTTTTCATGGGCAAGGTGACCTCAAACACAGTTCTTTCTTTGCTTCCTGTGCCGAATTACTTTTATTGTCGGGCTTGAAGTTGAAGAGGTGACTCAAAAACACGATTTCTTTTTGGCTCCCAGGCCCGGTTTTCAGACTCAATAAAATAAGTTATCTCTCCCTATTTTGTGTCAGTACAAGGCGTTCCGAGGCCACGAGCCAAGAAAGTTATTAAAAAAATAAACTTAGATTTCTAATCAGCTCTTCAAACCCTACAAAATGAGCATTGTTTTGCCTCTTTTAGTTTTTTTGTTTTTAGTTTTCATTAGAAGATTGGAACTAATCATTTGCATGATATTAGAAATAATGATGAATGTTTTTACAGTGACACGATTGACTTTAAGTGAGGAACTGTCCATTAACAGTACTCACAGATATAAGCTTGAATTATTACATATACATATTTAGAAGTTAGGTATTAGTCATAAACATAATAAAACACGTGGCTTCTGCCTCTTTAAGACGTCGGACGTCGGGTAGGATTTCCAGGAATGACATGAATAATACAAATATGAAAAATATGAATAGTAATGACATGTTGTGGATTAATGGATTGGGGTGTTTGGATATGGAATCAGGAGTCATATAGAAGGATTTGTATCGAGATATGGCAAGGCCATGGACGAAGTGGACTTTAAAGTCGTTGTGATCGTTGTAAAGAATGAAGTTAGAAACGTATGTAATGTTGACAGATAGCTGCCAAAACAATCTGTCAGTTGGATATAAAAATTTGATGTTAATTTTTGTTAAGATTGTTGAATAAAAACTGTGATTATCTATTCATAAAAGTGTTGCCTATTTGACGCTACATTTGGTGGCAGCGGTAAAACTTATAGCAAAATGCCGCTGAAGAGGAGAGGAAGAGAAAGCGGTTCAGCTCCGGACGAGCCACAGGAGGAGCCTGAGTTGAATATGAAGAAGCCCATCGTTCAGCCGAAGGAGTTCGTAGCTGGTTCATCATGGTATGAGTATTTAAACTATTACCAAAATGTCAGTAGAATTAATGGTTGGTCTGATAGTGTTAAAGCTAGATTTCTAGCTATCTGTCTGACAGGGGAACACCTCGATATGTATAATACGCTACCGAAAGAAATTAAAAATGATTTTAAATCGGTATGTTCGGCCCTAACCAATAAAATTGACCCACCGCAGCGTCGGGAGTTGAAGAAGGACGCATTTTATAACAGGAAACAACATAAAAGCGAATCTCTCTCAACATTTGCCACATCTTTGGAGAGAATGTACAATGAGGCCTTCTCAGATGTGAACGGGAGTCATCGTGACGAAACCCTTAGGGATAGGTTTTTGAAGGGATTAGTGGACGAAAATGTCCGTCTCCAGGTAGCTCTGTCTCGTCCGGGATCGTTTGAAGCAGCCCTCACCCGGTCCCTAGAGATCGAAACGGCGCTTGGAATCCATGGTCCGACTTCAACAGTTTCTGTCATCCAAGGACAACCTACAGTCTATGATCAGGGGGAAGTGACTGGTGTGACTTCGAGTTGGGCAAATAGTATTGTAAAATTAGTCGAAGATCAGGGTAATATCCTTAAAGAGCTTACAAAAAGTGTTACCAGTTTGGCTGTACAGGTTAATACTGGACAAGCTAAGGATAGGGAAAATCGGGGCCAGTTAGGGGGAAAGCCAGCGTACAGTCCCTCAAGGTTAACATGTTGGGGGTGTGGTTTAAAAGGTCACCCTCTAAGGCTATGCCCGAATAAAAATATGGCTAGGAGAACAGACCAGGGAAACTGATGTCGGCCAAGGGAGGGGACCTACAACTGGCCGAATCATATGAGGTCCCAGCTATGTATACTCGGGGTTACAATAAAACCAATGTAGCCAAAGTTTTAATAAATGGCCATGAATCAAGAGCCCTGGTTGATTCAGGTTCTTCTATATCGCTCATCAGTTGTAGTTATGCTAAGCAATTAGGGCTGTCTTTGGAGAAAGCCGACAAACCCGAACTCCGGACTGCGAATGGAAGTGTAATTGATACGCAGGGGGCTAGTAATGTCAACATAACCTTGGGTGGGAATAGCTTTTTACAAACTTGTATAATAGGGGATGTCTGCCACGATGTGATATTAGGGTTAGACTTTCTGGTAGCGTGTCGAGCGCAATATGATTTTGCAAAAGGAATACTGCGTTTGGGACACGAGGAAATAACTCTAGAACCTAGTAGGAAGGGTGGCCTTGTGCATGACACACGAGCAGTTCTCTTGGAGGATGTAGTTATTCCTGGTGGGCATGAGGTGGTGTGCCAAGCCAAAGTTAAGGCAGACCAAGGGACACCAGTGTTATTTGAACCACGAATGGAGATAATGGAAAGGACTGAAGTGTGTTTGGCTAGGGTAGTTGCTTCGGTAAAACACCATTGCATACCAGTTCGAATATTATTGGGGGTGTGGTTTAAAAGGTCACCCTCTAAGGCTATGCCCGAATAAATCTATGGCTAGGAGAACAGACCAGGGAAACTGATGTCGGCCAAGGGAGGGGACCTACAACTGGCCGAATCATATGAGGTCCCAGCTATGTATACTCGGGGTTACAATAAAACCAATGTAGCCAAAGTTTTAATAAATGGCCATGAATCAAGAGCCCTTGTTGATTCAGGTTCTTCTATATCGCTCATCAGTGGTAGTAATGCCAAGCAATTAGGGCTGTCTTTGGAGAAAGTCGACAAACCCGAGCTCCGGACTGCAAATGGAAGTGTAATTGATACGCAGGGGGCTAGTAATGTCAACATAACCTTGGGTGGGAATAGCTTTTTACAAACTTATGTGTATGTTCGGCCCTAACCAATAAAATTGACCCACCGCAGCGTCGGGAGTTGAAGAAGGACGCATTTTATAACAGGAAACAACATAAAAGCGAATCTCTCTCAACATTTGCCACATCTTTGGAGAGAATGTACAATGAGGCCTTCTCAGATGTTAACGGGAGTCATCGTGACGAAACCCTTAGGGATAGGTTTTTGAAGGGATTAGTGGACGAAAATGTCCGTCTCCAGGTAGCTCTGTCTCGTCCGGGATCGTTTGAAGCAGCCCTCACCCGGTCCCTGGAGATTGAAACGGGGCTTGGAATCCAAGGTCCCACTTCAACAGTTTCTGTCATCCAAGGACAATCTACAGTCTATGATCCGGGGGAAGTGTCTGGTGTGACTTCGAGTTGGGCAAATAGTATTGTAAAATTAGTCGAAGATCAGGGTAATATCCTTAAAGAGCTTTCAAAAAGTGTTACCAGTTTGGCTGTACAGGTTAATACTGGACAAGCTAAGGATAGGGAAAATCGGGGCCAGTTAGGGGGAAAGCCAGCATACAGTCCCTCAAGGTTAACATGTTGGGGGTGTGCTTTAAAAGGTCACCCTCTAAGGCTGTGTGTGTGCGAATAAATCTATGGCTAGGAGAACAGACCAGGGAAACTGATGTCGGCCAAGGGAGGGGACCTACAACTGGCCGAATCATATGAGGTCCCAGCTATGTATACTCGGGGTTACAATAAAACCAATGTAGCCAAAGTTTTAATAAATGGCCATGAATCAAGAGCCCTGGTTGATTCAGGTTCTTCTATATCGCTCATCAGTTGTAGTTATGCCAAGCAATTAGGGCTGTCTTTGGAGAAAGCCGACAAACCCGAACTCCGGACTGCGAATGGAAGTGTAATTGATACGCAGGGGGCTAGTAATGTCAACATAACCTTAGGTGGGAATAGCTTTTTACAAACTTGTATAATAGGGGATGTCTGCCACGATGTGATATTAGGGTTAGACTTTCTGGTAGTCAATCTCAATATGATTTTGCAAAAGGAATACTGCGTTTGGGACACGAGGAAATAACTCTAGAACCTAGTAGGAAGGTTGGCCTTGTGCATGACACACGAGCAGTTCTCTTGGAGGATGTAGTTATTCCTGGTGGGCATGAGGTGGTGTGCCAAGCCAATGTTAAGGCAGACCAAGGGACATCAGTGTTATTTGAACCACGAATGGAGATAATGGAAAGGACTGAAGTGTGTTTGGCTAGGGTAGTTGCTTCGGTAAAACACCATTGCATACCAGTTCGAATATTAAATCCTGGAGCTGATGAAAAGAGACTCTTCGCAAATACCATCGTGGGAAGTATTGATGAAATAGAGGAAGCTGTTGTTATGGACATTGGAGATCATGAGACTAGGGGTTTAAAGAAAGAAGTGGAAAAAGATCTTTTAGAACTTGTAGATTTAGGGGCCAATTTATCAAGTGAGGATAGGCGTTGTCTCCTTGACCTCTTGAATGAGTATTTTGATATATTTTCAGCAGGACCTACCGACATGGGTCGAACCAATCGGGCGTTGCATCGAATTGATACTGGGGGGGCTCCTCCAATTAAGCAATCAGCACGAAGAATACCATTTAAGAGACGTGCTGAAGTTTCAGGACTTCTTGATGAAATGCGGAAACAAGACGTGATCGAAGCCTCGCAGTCCCCTTGGGCAAGCCCAATTGTGTTAGTGGGAAAAAAGGACGGAAGCACCAGGTTCTGCGTCGACTACCGTAAATTGAATGCCATCACAAAACGCGATGCCTACCCTTTGCCTCGAGTTGACGACATCCTAGACAACCTCTCAGGAGCGAAGTATTTTACATCACTTGATCTTGCGGCAGGTTACTGGCAAGTGGAGGTAGAACCGAAGGACCGTGAGAAGACAGCTTTCATAACATCAGAGGAACTGTATCAGTTCAAGGTTTTACCATTCGGTCTGTGTAACGCCCCTGGGACGTTTCAGAGATTAATGGATACAGTTCTACAGGGCCTAGCGTGGAGGGCAGCAATGGTATACCTTGATGATGTTGTGATATGGAGTAAGGATGTGGATAGCCACTTACAGACTCTAAGGGAGATTTTTGAAAGGTTCCGGGAATCCAACCTTAAACTGAAGCCTAAGAAGTGTCGATTCATGCGGACTAATATCCCCTACTTAGGTCACATCGTCTCGGAGGATGGGATTTCAACCGACCCAGCAAAAGTGGAAGCAGTTTTAAAGTGGCCTGAGCCGACATCCGTGCGTGAACTAAGATCATTTCTAGGGTTCGCTACCTATTACAGAAGATTTATTTATAATTTTGCGGATCTAGCTGCCCTACTCTACAGAGAAGGGACAGAGAAGGGGAGAAATTTTCACCTAAACCAAGATCTTAAAGACCGAATTCAAAAACTTAAAGTCGCTTTTACATCGGCACCAATATTGGCATTCCCTAAGGAAGATGGAAAGTTTGTTATTGATTGCGATGCCAGCGAAAATGGAGTAGGCACCGTTCTAAGCCAGATACAAGGAGGGGTAGAACGAGTGATCGGATATGGGAGCAAGGCTCTTTCAAAAGCTGAAAAGCGGTATTGCACCACCCGCAAAGAAATGCTTGCCTTGGTTTTTGGAGTAAGGCACTTTAAGTGTTACGTATATGGCAGAAGGTTTACTGTGCGTACGGATCACAGCTCCCTGAAATGGCTGAGGTCATTTAAGGAGCCAGAGGGGCAGGTTGCCCGCTGGCTGGAACTTCTTTCACCATATGATTTTGATGTGATACACCGGCCGGGGAAAGAACATGGAAACGCCGATGGGTTATCACGATCGTGTCGACAATGTGGAGCCGAAACAGAGGTAAGTGGTGGAAATGAAAAGAAAGATATTGAAAATCATCTGATATGTGCTATTGGAGTTGGCCCTGAAGTCGAGGCACTTAAAGAAGCTCAGCGGCAGGACCCCATAATTTCGCGTGTTCGTGGCTGGATTGTACAAGGGAACCGACCTAAGTTTTCCGAAATAAAGGCAGAAGACCCAAAACTCCTGAGTCTGTGGAACCAGTGGTCCCGGTTGGAAGTAAAAGAAGATCTGTTGCTAAGAAGATGGGACGAAGAAAAGAAAGCACCGAGGTACCAAATTGTCATACCGAGGAGTAAAGTTAATGAAGTGTTAGAAAATCTTCATGCCGGACCTGGAGGAGGACATCTGGGGGTTAACAAGACACAAATGAAAGTAAAGGAACGGTTCTACTGGCCTGGCCACGTGGAGGAGGTGGAAAGATGGATAAGAAATTGTCATGGATGCGGAGCAGCAAAAGGGCAGAAAGCGCGGGCTCCAATGCAACTGGTAAGAGCTGGGTTTCCACTACAAAGGGTCGCCCTGGATATACTCGGACCACTTCCTGTAACATCTCGGGGAAACAAGTATGTGTTGGTCATTGGTGACTATTTCACAAAGTGGGTGGAGGCCTTTGCAATCAAAAACATAGAGGCACAGACGGTGGCCGACGTACTGGTGGAAGAGTTTGTCGCACGGTATGGCTTCCCGTACGAAATCCACTCTGATCAAGGAACTCAGTTTGAGAGTGAGCTGTTCAGCGGACTGGTTAAGCGACTAGGAATTCTTAAAACCCGAACGACCGCATACCATCCCCAATCAGATGGTATGATTGAGCGTTTTAACCGTACATTGTGTAGCATGTTGCGACAGTACGTCAATGAGAAGCAAGACAACTGGGATGAAGAACTGGCGCTGGTAATGATGGCCTACCGAACCAGTGTCCACGAAACGACTCAGATTACGCCTTACTACGCCATGTTTGGGCGAGACGCTCATCTCCCGTTGGACGTTGTATGGCCGTTGCGAAAGGGAATGCGACGCTACACTACACGCATACGTCCAGAGGAGGGCTGACCAGATGGAGGAGGCCTATAGGTTTATGAGAGAGTCCCAGGGACGCAAGCAGCAGCACCAGAAGGAGCATTACGACCGGAGGGCTACTACAGGCTGTGACATTGCAGAAGGGGACAAAGTTTGGGTATGGTTTCCCCACACCAGGCGAGGAAGGAGCTCAAAGTTTCATAAACCATGGAAAGGGCCGTACACCGTCCTGAAGAAGACGGGATATCCACAAACTAAAATAATAGAATAGGTGGCACTTCTTTAAATTGTTACTCCCCTTATAAAAAATAGAGGGGAGTAACAATCAGAAGAAGGTGTAGGGAAAGTTCTTCTTCAGACTGTTACTCCCCTTATAATACTGAAGTGTGATATTTCTTTGTCCAAAAGTATCTTGGACTAAACGTCCCTTTTTCTGTAACAAACTCTTTACTTTTTAGGTCTTGCTGTATTTCTCATAAACTATGCTTTATTCGATGTTAGTTGATCTCACTATTTCTACAGTTCAATAAATTTACAAAAATTTAAATCGGAATGACATCGGCAATTCTGTACGCCTAATAGGTTCCGAGATATGACACTTCATAAATTGGCAATTTTTTCAAAAAATGAACATTTTAAGTGTTGTTCTTGCTGTGGATTTTGGGCCACACTTCCTCTGATCTTGTTCTCAGATTAGTTTTTTGCTAGTTGACCCTTTTTTTTGGAACTGGCTACACTAATAATAGCAAAATATTATTCCATATTGGAGCCTGTTGCCAATATACTACAATCAAAATGTTTGGATATTCTTCAGTGTAATATCTATAAGCATATTAATAGGGTTTTAAATGCAATTAAAGGACACCGTGAAACAGCTGATTTAATTTGGAAGGAGCTCTTGCTTCTGCAGATATGATACCAGAAGACAGGGGTGCCCATCCCCCCCAAAGCCTATGGCGCTATTCCCCCCCAGATCGAGCTACCCCCCCCCAGTGAGGG
>KZ651698.1:9451-21845 GCA_001010745.2 Gerris buenoi | reverse complement strand
TTTGCCATATGTTCCAATTTTGTTCGCCCTGTTACAATAATGTCATCAAGATAGCATGCAACTCCCTTCAGGTCTGATAATACCGTGTCCATAATTCTTTGAAATATAGAAGGAGCTGATGAGACACCGAACGGAAGACGCTTGAATGCAAAATAGCCCATATGAGTTGCCAAAATAAAATACTTTTTGCAGCTTTCATCAACTTCTAACTGGAGATATGCATCCCTTAGGTCAATCGTCGTAAATCTCTCTCCTCCACTGAGCTTTACCCATATATCTTCTAACCGTGGCAACGGATGTCGATCTATAATTATATGTGGGTTTATTGTGACTTTGAAATCAGCACAGACACGAATTTTATCACCCGGCTTCGGTGCTACTACTATGGGCGACGCCCACTCAATCGCTGTTTTGAACGGATCTACAGATTCCAACACTCCCATATTCACCAGACGTTTTAGTTCAATCTCCACTTTGTTCTTTAACGCAAACGGGACAGGTCGAGGTTTGAAAACTTTAGGTACCGCATCCGCTCTCATGTGTATTTTGGCTTTGCATCCCTGAATTTTCCCTAAACCTTCCTTAAAAACCTCCTTAAACTCATCTTTAAGTGATTCTATTTCTTGACACTTACTGTGTTCTTTTGTATCCGAGTCTATTTCATTGTCTACTTTGCATACACGCAGTCCTGGAGGGAGAGGTAAATCAAATGCCAGCGTCCATGAGAATCCAAACATTGGCACCTCATAAGCTTCAACAACATAAATAGTTAGCAGTTTCACTTCTCCAAATGCAGAGACCTTCACTTTGGTTTTGCCTAACGTCTGAATTTTAACGTCCGTATAAGCTGTGAGACTCCTTGTAGGCACTAACTCAGGTGACCCTATTTTCTTCCATAAACTTTTAGGTATCACACTTTGACATGCCCCTGGATCATAAAGCATTTCGACTTTATGTCCATTCAAGTAAACATCTAGCATACCCTTCGATCCCTTAGCAACCGCATTTATTCCTTTTTGTAGGTAAGGTTCAGAGTCCGAAGTTGTTTCACCAGAGCAACACTCAACTTTCCTAGTTTGACGACTTGATTCCTTCTCGTGATTTGTTCTGTTCTTTTCAACAATAATAGCTCTACCTGATTTTATACAGACCCTAGCAAAGTGATTTTTCTGTGTACATGCTGCGCATACTTTATCAAGGGCTGGACACTTTTCGTTGGCTCTATGCAATTTCCAACCACACGCCAGGCAATCAACTCCCCGTACAAGTTCTCTAGCCGTTTGCTTTGACTTGGGCTTAAATCCTTTCCTATCATTTGTAATTGCTGAACACCTTTCTTTATTTTGTGTCAGATCCCTGATTCTTTCCTGTTGGAGATAGGCTTGTTCTAGCGCAGCAGAGTTAGCAGAGTTCCTCTATATCCTTTAACGTAGCTGTATTTGACGGGTGACATCTCAAGATTTCTATCTGCCAACGTGGTTCATTAATACCAATCACTAATTGGTCTCGTAACCTTTCTTCTAAGGACTGCCCGAACTCACACCTACTTGATTGTGACCGCAGTTTTGCTGCAAATGTTTTTATTGATTCTCCATCGCTTCGTATTGTTGCATTGAATCCCATTCGCTCTGCAATCACGCACTTGCTTCGTGAATAGTATCTAGACAATACTTCTTTCAAATCATCGTAATTTATAGTGTTCACTGAGATCGGTCGAAAATTATCTACTACAATCTTAAATCCTTCTGGTCCGACACGCGCTAATAATATTTGGCGTCTTATGCTATCTGTAACAAAATTTTTGTTTAATCCATGCATCATCAACTCGTTTTCAAACCGCATGACATAATATTCCCATTCTTCCAATGCTGGGTCGAAACTCGGAAAACAGAAGCGCATCATCCTCTCCTCGTATGACATCTTTGGTAATGGTGTGTGTGTTATGCCGCTTGTTCCAGGTTGATCGTAGTTTGACACATTATGACATATATGTTCATTATATTCCGGTACAGATCCATATTTTTCGCTTTCAGACTCTGAAGAACTTGACAGAATGCGATTCCTTCTATTTTCCTGAGTAGCCTTCTTCACCGACGTTAGAGGCTGCTTAACATCTTTTTTTACACCCTTTTTTCTTTTAGGTCCCATTTTTTTTTTTTTAATTATAACATAAAATATTTAAGTAACTAATCACTCTGACAGATTGACAGTTTTTGTATTTACTTAACGTAGCATGTTTGTTTAAGGTCCACTTCAGAACCGGCTGCGCCAGTTGTAAGATATGAAATAATACACGCACATAAATTGCCATTAACACGAAACTTTTTATTTTAACTCAATACAATAAATCATAAATTCCAGCGATCATAGAATCCTTAACGGAAAGATTTCCAACTCCCCTCTTTATCTACCTGTGTTAGACTACTAGCGCTCCACGGGAACATGCGGTTAATATTGTAACTAAATCTTGTACACCATTCAAAAGATTTCGAGCTTTTTAATTCAAAGAAATAAATAAATAAATTACTTGGTCATTTTCCTGGAATCGAACCAGGGAACTTTCGCATTTTAGGCGATCGCGCATCTCATTCGGCCATCGAGACAGTTATTTTTTTATTATTGTTTATTTACAATATAGTACAAATGTCAAAAGATCATAAGTAGTTTATAATTTTAACCACCATCTTCCCGTGGAGCGCTAGTGCTCTTTACACCTCTAGAATACTGGAGTTGGATACGCCTGATAAATTCATATAACTGAAGTGACATAGTATAAAATGACAGTGACATAAATACATTACAATAAATATGTTTTTTCGAACTAAGGAAGGGAGAAACTCCGCCACACGGATCTAAAGAATAGGACAATAATCCTATTTACAAGTTGGTCTTTTTCAATCATGCTAAAACGCTTTAGCTTCAGGATTAAAAAAACCAAGCACTTTTAAAAATCACTCAATTTGGGATCCAAACACCCTCCCCCCCCCCCCAAAAAAAAAAAAGTTGAAAAAATCAGATAAAAGTGTTTCTCGGAAACGGTGCCGACAATTTTGATTAAAAATTAAGAATCTACGATGCAATGTAAGTCTTTTTAACGGGAAAAATGTAGTTCCTGAGAAAATGGCTTTATACGCGGACGGAGAGAATCCGGGTTAGATTCCCCGCCGGGGAGAAGTTATTTTTATGATAAATTTTGATAAAATGTTCAATAATAATGTCCGAGGAAAACTCGAAAAATAAGAAATGGAAACACTGGGCTGAATAATTATGAACTAGTATATGAGAAAGTTTGTCAGAGTTGTCTCGGACCGAATTTTTTCTTGTATCATCGGCATTGAATTTGTCTTCAAGTTTTGAGGAAAGTCTTCATTCTTTATTTTTTAACATCTGGTATTCCTTATTACAATTGTTATGGTGAATTTAGCAGTTTCATTTTTTAATTCCTCTTTTTTTAAAAGTTAAAAAACATGTTGTTTTCTTTAATGTTTTCTTAATCTATTTTTCTTCCTTTTAGATTTCTATATTCGTTTTAAAAAGGCAGTAAACCAAAGAGATAATGCGTTCAATGTCGGAGATAGAAGTCCTTTTATCATGGAGACAAATATACGTTCAAACAATACGTCAACCTGATATCTCTTTGACCAAGGCAAGAAAACTAGGGAACAGTAAAACAGGAAATTCTTTTCTTATCTATTAATACACTTTTCGTTTATATAATCTTGATTTCTTTAAATAGGAGCTATCTACAAATGATAATTGACCCTTGGATGAGAGTCAAAGTTAACAATGAATGGTTAATTTCAAAGATCTTATGAAACAAAAGGAGCTATATCAAGAAAACAAAGTATATTTCTATTGATACTAATACATATATAAAAATATTGTAACAATTTAATTTTTGAACTTGTTACAATTTAAAATTTATTATAATTTCTAATGATAATGACATTCAATTTCAATGATATTATAGTCCAGGAGACCAGGAGATAGCGTGCAAAAAAGTGTCTGACTAACATCAAGCTAGAATTTTGTATACAAGTTTCTTTTAGCGCCTTCTTTCTGAGTTTCTTTTTTCTTAATATTTTAAGAATGTGTGGTCGGCTAAGTTCGTCTGCGGGACATAGTTTGGCAATAGGCATTTTAAAATACAAAATGGTGGAGAGCGGCCATGTCCCTCCAATTATGGTGGACAGTATGATTTTCATGATCCTGAGTACTGAATTAGTTAGTAGACCAAAAATCAAGTCGATATTATTTTCACACTTGATACTTGATAGTTTAGTTATTCAAATATTACAAAAATCAACGCATCACCTGTCAAGGGACAAACTAAGATCAACTCGATTTTCAGTCTACTAACTAATTCTTTACTCAGGATCATAGAAATCACATTGTCCACCATAATTTGTGAGACATGGCCGCTCTCGACCGGTTTGTTTTTTTCAAAAGCCTATTGCCAAGCTTTCTCCCGAAGACGAAATTAGCTGACCACATATTCTTAAAAGGCGCTAAAAGATTGACTCGTATACAAAATTCTAGCTTGATGTTAGTCAAACACTTTTTTGCACGCTATCTCCTAGACTATTATAATATTATTTTCAAAAAAGGAAAAGAAAATTGGCGTAAACAAATTATGTAGTTACTACACACAAACTTATACACAAAATCAGATACATTTTCATAGCGTCTGGGTACACAACTTGAAAGGGAAACCAAACTTTGTTGCACTCATATACATATTTTTAATGAGAACTTATAAAGCTTGCTTTTTTTTGCTTTATATTATAACAAAAAATATATATTTAAGAGAAAAATATAAAAATAAACGATTTTTGATCAACTTAACATATTTATACCTATTATGGACAATTTTTGAGAAGTTTTAATTGTTTTACATTTAAGTAAAATCATAATTCTTCTTTGCGTTTGAAAGCTATTACTGGGATCTTCGAGCTCAAAAAGTGATTTAAGTTTTGATAACTACCAGATTATGATTTGTCAAAAGCTTATTGATATGTACCAAGGGTATTGGTGCCGGGACGCCGTTCCGGTTCTGCTTTAGTGGATGAAAAATTAGTAGATATTCCAACGACTAAGGAATTTCTAGTAAAATTTTAACGTTTTATTTTTTACTTGACAATTCAATGAAATTTCGTTGTTTGAATGTTTGTAGTTTAAATAGCATAAAGTTATTGAACAGGATTTTTACTCCTAAAGTAGACTTTATTTGTTACTTCATCACATCACTAATCAGGCCTTGGGACACTATGGTAAATTTACCAAAAATCATAATTTTATAGGTTTTTGGAATGTATAGATTTAAACTTTTTAGTATACCTTTTTTATGAAACCTTACATTTTTACTCTTCAGAATTGAATGAGAGATTATATATATAAAAAAAATCTTTAGATCTTTAACTTTAATATTTTCACTTTAAACTAAATATACATTTTCCATTTTGTAACTAACTCTATTTATCTATTACTTCTTGAACATCAAACTGCATGACACAAATTATATAAATACATAAATGGTAACAATTCTAATTCTAATAACAAGTCTATAAGTATAATATAATAGTCAGGGTGCCCGTAGGCAAAAAAGTCACATAACTTATACATAACTCTTTCCAAACCTTTTTGTATGGCTTGTTAAGGCCAAATCTGACAACGATTTCCTCTGTGACTTTTTTAGTTTTGGGGCGTTATTTTTATTATTTGAACCCTAAAATTTTGACGCGTCAGCCTGAAAAATCGGAAAAAGTTCTGCGTCAGACAATATTATAATGTTGATTTATAGGGTTCGCTAAAAAAATCAGCTGTTTATTAATCAATGATATTAAATAATAATAATTAATATTAATTAATTTGAACTAATATTAATAAATGATTAATAACCAGCTGATTTTCAACATTTTAATATTGTCTGACGCAGAACTTTTTCCGATTTTCCAGTCTGACACGTCAAAATTTTGGGGTTCAAATAATAAAAAAACGCCTCAAAACTAAAAAAAAAGTCACAGAAGAAAACGTAGATTTGGCCTAAACAAGCCATACAAAAAGGTTTGGAAAGAGTATGTATAAATAAATGACTTTTTTGCCTATGGGCACCCTGACTATAAGAGATGAGAGATGATTCAATTCAGTCCAGTTATTCATATTTTGCCCATAAATATACTTGTTGTGTTAATTGCCATCTGTATCTGTGCAATTTCGCTTACAATACCAGTCGTTTAGAACCCGTTTTTTTTTTTTTTTTTTTTTTTTTTTAACTAAGAAATGGACAAGAAAAATCGATGGTCACAGAGCAAAATATCAGCAGATGTTCGAAAAAAAATCAAATGGGCGTGGCATATCTAATCCCTACTCACATGTTAGATTTTGAAATACATACATACTTCTAACTATATTCTATTAAATTCGTCTTTGTGTTACAGTAAATATGATTTATTATAAATACATAGGTATCAGTGGCGCACCCAGGATTTTTTTCTAGGGAGGGCTAAAACCCAGAACGAAAAAAAGTGAGTGGGGGGGGGGGGCCTTCAGATGGGCCCCCCCCCCCGTGGATGCACTGATAGGTATGTTATAAACATCTAATACTTATCATTGTCTACTAATTTGTGTAACACATAGATTCCTCGCGTGTATATATTATTGGACGAATGGTCACATGAGATCAGGATCTGTTTCGATTCCCATTGGTGTCACACGTATTTTTATTCAATACTCCGGCGTTGTCTAAAAATCCAAACGTGGGTGTCTATTTAGACAGTGGCGGCGATTAGACTTTGGAAGTGCGGGGGCGAGCCTGCCGCACCGGGGGGGGGGATATGGAATACCTCCTGCCAAAGGGGGGGGGGGTTAGAGGGATCTCCCCGTAAAATTTTTAAAATTTAGGTGCAAGGTGCAAAGTGGTGAGTTTTAAAAGTATTTGAGGCTAAATGGCTCATCCTTGGGATTTTTATTTGAAATTTGAAAGTTTCGTAAATAAAATCTAAAAAAAAAATTGTATGTCACATTTTTAAAACGTGAAAGGTTTTAACAGCATCATAGTAGGCACAAATGGTAAATTAAACAAAAACGGTGTTCAAAGAAAACATGTATATTGTTACACTTCCCAGAAAGTGGGGGGGACGGTCCCCATTCACCCCCCCCCCCCTCTTTTATTGACGCTACTGCATTTAGATTTACGTTTATCCAAATTTCATTTAAAAACGGATCAGAAGTTTTTAAGATATGGTGGTGGTGGTTCGAAAAAATGTTTGCGAACAGAGGCGAGATCAAAAATGTTCCCTGAAGTCTGAAACGGATTTCTTTTCTGTCAAGGAATTTTTAAAATCGGAGTCATAAAAATTTGTATTTCTTCAGAATTATGCTCGGAAGCTATTATGTCTTTTATTTTATTTGTTTACTATTTTCAATTTCTATTGTTGCTATGACAACATACTGTCAAATGGTTTTTGTTGTGACACAAAATATAAACCAGTTTAGTTTTAACTATGCTAAAAACGAACGTTTTAATTTATTATAATGTAATTAGTACATAACAAATTTGGCGACGAGGATAAAAACTTGACAGAATGGAACAACAACAACTCAACTCGTTGATCGGAGCTTTAACTAGCTTAGTTGCATCACTTCAGCAGCCTACAGCTCAAGGTAACAATCAAACTTCATCTATTAAAGAACAATTGAAAACTCAATCAATACAGTTTGAGAAGTATGATGAATCAGTTGAAAGTTTTGAGAACTATACGTTACGATTAGAAAATTATTTTAAACTGAAGGGCCTAACTGATACAAATACTGAAACAGATGAAGCTAAAGTTATGGTCTTAATAAATTGTCTAGGAGGTAAATATTTCCAAATATTATCCAATCTTATGTCACCCGAAACACCTGATAGTAAAACGTATACAGAGCTCATACAGCTATTAAAAAATCATTTAGCTCCGCAAGTAAATATACTCGCGTTACAACATAAATTTCTATCTAGAAAGCAGAATGCAGGAGAACACATAAACGAATATATTACGGAATTAAAAGCCCTAATTAAATCATGTAACTTTAAGGCTAAATGCGGAACAAAAGTATGTTCTACGTCTATCATGAACCAACTTCTAAGAGCTCAGTTTATAAGAGGTCTCTATGATACAGATATACGTCAAGCTATACTACAATGTGCTGATATAGAGTTTGATAAAGCACAAGAACTTGCTCTAGCTATTGAAAGTTCAAAGATACAAAATACAGAAACATTCAGAGAGGATCCTAGTTCAAGTAAAGATGTACATAAACTCTCAAGTACTAACAATAATAAAACACGTTCAAGATCGTCCAGTAATCGTTCTTCCTACCTTCGACCAGACAGAGACAGCCCACCTGGATCGCCCAACCTTATTAGAAAATTAGGATTGTATGGTCTTTGCTTACACTGTGGCCGCAATACGCACCACACTACCGACTGCAGAGTGAAAGACAAACTTCACTGTTCAAGCTGTTCAAAACGACGACATATTTCTAAGGTCTGTATCTCGACTCTACGAAACAAACAAAACCGATCTTTACACAACATAGGGTACGACTCTGAGACATCAGTTGACTCTGAACACGAAATTAATAACATAATAGACATTTTTACGGAAACTATAGCACACAAATAAGAACCAAAAATGATAATAGATGTAAAGTTAGCTAATAAAAAATTCTCATTCGAATGTGATACGGGTAGTCCTATTACGATCATAGGTAAAACAGATTTTGATAATTTACAGTTAGGCATTCCGTTAAAACAAACACTTCTTCAACTCAGATCTTATACAGGACATATTTTTAAACCTCTTGGATACATCACAGTCCCTATTACATTTAAGAAAACATTTTGCAGAGGGGATTTATACGTGGTACCAACAAATAGTAGTGCTATCATGTGTAAATATTCAAGACATGTCACATGTACAGAAAACAACAAATAACAATAAATCTAATAACCATAATACACCTACACCATCTTCTCTTGAACAAGTTTTAAAAGAATATGAAGATGTTTTTACACCGAAAGTAGGAAAATTAACAAATTATTCAGGATCCCTACGTTTGAAACCTGGCGCAAAACCAGTCTACGTAAAACCTAGACCTGTGCCCTATGCGTTAATTGGAAAAGTAGAAAAAGAACTAGACCGATTAGAAGAAGAAGGTATAATTGAGAAGACAGATCAAGCAGAATGGGGAACACCACTTGTAATTGTAACGAAAAGTGATGGAAAGTCGGTGTGCAGACTATAAAACAACTGTTAAGCCTCAACTTCATGATAAACGTTACCCGATTCCTAAAATTGACGACATTTTTCCGAAAATGAGGAACGGAAAATATTTCTGCACCCTTGATGTCTACAAGGCTTACTTACATTTACATATGGACGAAGACAGCTCGAAAATACAAGCCATATCTACACATCGCGGTTCATATATAGCGAAACGCTAACGAATTCCATCGTGTTATGGACCAAGTATTGAACGGATTAGAGGGAGTAGCAGCTTATTTCGACGACATCATCTTACAAGGATCTACAAAAGAGGAATGCATGAAACGATTAATACAAGTACTACGACGATTAAGAGAATATGACCTACACCTTAACAAAGATAAGTGTAAATTTTTCCAACAAAAAATTAAATACCTAGGACATGTTATTTCAGAACAAGGACTTGAAAAGGATGAAAGTAAAATTAAAGCTGTAGTCGAAGCACCTCCACCGCAAAACGCAGACCAGGTAAAACAGTTTCTCGGACTTGTACTCTACTACTCTAAATTTCTACCGGATGCATCCACTTGGTTACACCCCTTAAACAATCTTTTAAGGAAGGGTACAAGATTTATATGGTCAAAAGAATGTGAGAGTGCATTCCAGAGAGCTAAATCAGAAATTGCAAGCAATAGAATCCTCCTGCCATTTACACCAGAACTACCAGTAATACTTGCAACAGATGCTAGTCCTTACGGAATATCAGGAGTCCTTTCACACAAGTTAGCTAATGGAGACGAACGACCGATTGCTTTTGCCTCTAGATCCTTATCTAAAGCTGAACAAAATTACAGCCAACTGGACAGGGAAGCTCTTGCAATTTACTGGTCTTTCAAAAAGTTTTTCCAGTTTATATATGGCAGGAAATTCACGTTAATAGTTGACAACAAACCTTTATCAATGATTTTTAATCCTAGTAAACAACTTCCAGTTCTATCAGCAGGAATAATGCTACGCTACGCTCATTTTATGTCTGGATTCGACTACAATATACAACACCGAAAATTCCAAGAACACAAGAATGCAGATTATTTTTCAAGAAATCCTTTAAGTATACACAATAACACTTACAATTTTAAAGATGATGATTACATTTTCTTATCGGAACAAATAAGTCACATCACAACAGACACCATTACATACAGACAAATAAAATAAAAGACATAATAGATTTCCGGCACTTAGTAAAGATTGTCCTAGTAGTAGGTAGGTCTATCCGGCGGTCTCCTGATCCTACTTGACCGTCTTAACGCTGGTTGACCATCTTGTTGACGACAGGTACCCTGGGTTGGGGAATCTGACGTCTAGGTGCTGGGCCTGCTGAAGGCGCAGGACTTCCTGGAGGTGTGGCAACGTCCGCTGGTGGTTGGTTTAAGTGAGACCGATGCTCGTCAAAGTTCAAAGAAATCCCACCAAGGCCCCTATACATCATTGGGAATCTCTCCAAACAAAAATTGGCAAAGAATACACATTGACTATGCTGGACCTTTCTTAGATCATAAGTTTTTCCTTATTATAGACGCAAAATCAAAATGGCCTGAAATTTTTAGTATGAAACGTTCACCAACATCAACTACAACTATACATTACCTGCAGGAAACATTTTGTAGGCATGGGTTACCTGAAATACTTGTGAGTGACAACGCGTCAATTTTCAAATCCGATTAATTTAAAAATTTTTTGTTACGAACACGGAATACAGCACAAGACAATAGCACCAGGGCACCCTGCAACAAACGGTCAGGCTGAGCGGTACGTTCAAACTTTAAAACAGAAGCTTAAAACAATGGTAGCAGAATCAGGCACACTAAATGAGAAATTACAGAAATTTTTAATTTAAATACAGAATAACCCCTTTAAAAGACAATCAGACACCCGCAGAGCACCTTTACGGATACAATTTGCGTTCTAAAATCGACTTAATTCAGCCCCCTACAATCCAACCTCCTAATAATAGTACCTCCTACTAATAGACCAGATGTACCATGTTTTCCCAAGTTTTACAAAGTGGGGGGTCCAATCACGAAATTACATGGGACGTTCGAAGTGGCAATTTGGTTGTGTACTGAAAAGGTTAGGCAAGCTTCACTATGTTGTCCGTCTGGATAATGGATACGAGCTAAAACGACACTACAATCAGCTGAGAAGTTGCAAAACCAGAGATCCAGCGGGGGAAGAAAATCGTAGTGGAAAAAAAGTGCATTTTAATCCCACTGTAACATATCACGAGCATCGGTCTCACTTAAACCAACCACCAGCGGACGTTGCCACACCTCCAGGAAGTCCTGCGCCTTCAGCGGGCCCAGCACCTAGACGTCAGATTCCCCAACACAGGGTACCTGTGCAACAAGATGGTCAACCAGCGTTAAGACGGTCAACTAGGATCAGGAGACCGCCGGATAGACTTACCTACTAATAGGACAATCTTTACTAAGTGCCGGAGAATCTATTATGTCTTTTATTTTATTTGTTTACTATTTTCAATTTCTATTGTTGCTATGCCAACATACTGTCAAATGTTTTTGTTGTGACACAAAATATAAACCAGTTTAGTTTTAACTATGCTAAAAACAAACGTTTTAATTTATTATAATGTAATTAGTACATAACAAATTTGGCGACGAGGATAAAAACTTGACAGAATGGAACAACAACAACTCAACTCGTTGATCGGAGCTTTAACTAGCTTAGTTGCATCACTTCAGCAGCCTACAGCTCAAGGTAACAATCAAACTACATCTATTAAAGAACAATTGAAAACTCAATCAATACAGTTTGAGAAGTATGACGAATCAGTTGAAAGTTTTGAGAACTATACGTTACGATTAGAAAATTATTTTAAACTGAAAGGCCTAACTGATACAAATACTGAAACAGATGAAGCTAAAGTTATGGTCTTAATAAATTGTCTAGGAGGTAAATATTTCCAAATATTATCCAATCTCACGTCACCCGAAACACCTGATAGTAAAACGTATACAGAGCTCATACAGCTATTAAAAAATCATTTAGCTCCGCAAGTAAATATACTCGCGTTACAACATAAATTTCTATCTAGAAAGCAGAATGCAGGAGAACACATAAAC
>KZ651697.1:359532-385508 GCA_001010745.2 Gerris buenoi | reverse complement strand
ATGGCTGAACCGATCCGCACGAAATTCGGCACGGTTAATGTGACCAACCACAGGAAGGTATAAATCTGAAATAGTCCAAATTGGTACATGGGGGTACGGGGTTAAAAGTTAAAATAGTATATGCCCTTGAAGATGCATGTCGTTGGAAAGCTCTTTAAGAGTACAGTTATTGTTGTATGTTAACTTTTGTCATATTTTCATTTATGAGGGGTCATTCTATTGCTAAAATAGGAAAAAATGAAAAAAATAAAAAAATATGATTAATATGCACGCTCAGCTCAATATTGCAAGCATTGCACACCTAGTTTATGCATGATGAATATAGCAACAAACCGCAGTTTGTATCTCAAATATTAACGGAGATAATTTGCCGTTGCCGAACTTTTGGATAATGAATGTTTCAAAAATCTGCAGAAACAATTTTAATGAACTTTAAGTTGATTGCTGTTTTTGCCAAAAAAAAAAAAGGTTCTCCTAAACGCCTAAAATTCACCATTTTGAACCACATTTTCTAAAATTTGGATATTGAAAGAGGGTATCCAAAGAATATATTGAAAGACATACTTAGTTATACTTTCAATTTATCTTTATCTTCATTTATTACAGATATTTGATTTTAGTTATTATAATTACAGTGGACTTTTATTTACAGCCTAGAGCCTACGTACGCTCTGGTACTAAATTAAACAGTCTGGAGTGTTTTGGAAGATATCTTTTAATTTGGAACCTGCTACAGACCTGACTGACCAGGGAATTGCAGACACAATTTAAAAAAAAATGAACTCTACAAGATTGACATGTTGTATATTTGCACGGTTAAGCAATGGAGGGAAAATTAAATGAAGTGAAAGTAATCGTTCAGCGTGATTTTCCGCTTTCTCTATTTAGTCATTGTGCAGCCCATAATTTGAATTTAGTAGTTCCTGACATCTACTTCAATAATCCAATGTTTAATAAATTCCTCTCCACTATTGAAAGAGTAATGAAATTACTTAGTAATAAATTAGAATTTTTTAAAAAATTCTGGGGGAGGGCCCCCCGTACCCCCTTTTTATGGGAGGGGGGGGGGGGTTATCCCGTCAACACCATGTAGGGCCCCCAGAATTATCTTGCCCCAGGGCCCCCAACATTGTGGTTACGGCCCTGCCTTGTATATAGCTAAAGGTGAGTTTATAGCATTATTGGTAATAGCAAAAATGTTTGCTTTCCTTTAATACCCCACTTTCTACTTTATTTCACACTCTGGTTGTTATGATAGGACTCAGGGAAGCTATGCCGCTCAGAATTCCCAGGTTATGAATGTGGCCAGGTTATCATTAACGCTGCTTTTGCCGATATAATTACATGTTGGTGGAACCGTTTTATCGGAGTCCATCTAAAATGGGGGGAAACATTTCTGCGACATTTTACTCCGAACGGCCACTGTACAATACAATTTGTTTGCCTAATGCAGGGCCGGATCTAGGATTTTTTAAAGGGGATGAGGGGGGGGGAAGCTTGTTCTGCCACCCCCACGCTATCCCCCCCCAAATACTACAAAAGTTCACATGTTCATACATGAATTTGAATTCCGTAAATCACTGAGGTTATCTACCAGTACACATATATACACAAGGTCTCTTCTCTCCTGGGTAAAGGGTATCCTGGTAAAAGTATTGTCATCTATCAATGATCAATATTGTTGTTTAAATTTGATTAAACCCGTGTTACACTGTGTGTTTTACTCGTGAATGAAACTAAATAGGGAAACACTGTTAAGAGACATAACAGAGGATATCTGATTGTTTCTATTGAAGCTTATCTACCAGTAGTAGACATGTACTCAAGGTCTCTACTCTGAGTCATATGTTCATTTTACTTTTCGCATAGTTGTACAATCACAATCAGCCTTCTAACATTCCTTGCTCATCACTGTAAATTTTCTAAATAATAAACACTGTTATAATTAAATTTTAGACATTTACTTTAATTATATTTAACAGAACTAAAAATATCTTAATACATATCTCATAATGTACAAAAATAATAATTAAATTTATTTATTAAAACTGATATTATTTAGATTAAAACTATAAAATCATTTTAAATTAAATTCAGTTGACAACAATGAGTGTAAGGTAAGAAATAAAAATATTTAGTATTATATCTTTCACTTCTTCCATATTAATTTAATTAATAATATGTATTTTAATTCTCCCAAATAATATAATAATTAGTTTTAGATTCAATTCAGTTGGCAACAATGAGTGTAAGGTAAAAGTAATAAAATTTAAATTACATACTTATATATTAGAAATAGGTAGTGTAATTTTGCTTGACAAGGTTATTTTAATCGTGTTTTAAATTGTCTAATATAAATTTCAGTTAGTTGATAATAGTTTAATTTGGTAAAATTAGTTTTTTCTACCAAGTTTTTGTAGAACATAGTCATGGTGAATCAGATGCATTAAATAAAGAACAAAGAACTTATAATGATCTACACCAGTGGTTCTCAACCTTTTTTGAACGTGGACCGGTAAAAAACGTAGATTAATTTTGCGGACCGGTTGACAAAAATCAGCGGTAATTACGGTTATGACCACCCAATACTTCGTTTTATGACTGAAAATGGTAATTGAATTTCGATCATATAAATTTTAGACTTTTTCAGGCTCAAAACAAAAAAAAAATATTTCTATGGTCAGAGGACAGTAGTACTATTAAAGCTTCTTTTTCATTAATACTTAATTTACATGCATTAACTTCATTGAAGGTTATAAAAGGGTTACGCATAGGTTTACATTTCCGGGGTCTTCATTCTCTGGATAGTATTTGTGAAAGCTGAAATTGAATATAAATGTGTTCTTATAAATTCTAATTAATATTATTAATAAAATATTACCGGACCTAAACCGAAGCATTTTAAATTCATACTTGATAGCACTTTGCTCCCAGCACAACTTTTTTTATAACGCATCCATTTTATTCCAGAGGGTGAATCTATTTTTTTTTTTTTTTTATTATCTTGAAGAGTTAAATTAAAATAATTTAAAATGGTTAATATGTCCGCTAAATAAGAAAATTTGGCTAACGATTCTTCATCAACCAACTTCTCTGCAAAGGATGATTTTTACTCTGTGGAACATATTTATTTCCTCTCTGAGTTGAAAAAACGGCTTTTTTATTTTTAAAAATTAACTTGAGATATATTCCAAAATACTAAAGTAAAAACGGAACAATCAAAGTGCAAAATGGTGAATTTTAGGCGTTTTGGAGAACCTTTTTAGGGTTTCGTTGGTAAAACAAAAAAAAGAAACCCTTATAGTTTCGTTCCTGTGTCTGCCTTTCTGTCTATCACTCTGTTCGATTCCAATAACTTCTGAACCAAAAGAGATAAAACATGATACTTTCCAGTATTAAAGGTCGTTTTGACGCGCACACAGGAAAAATATAGAGAACTCAAAATTATCAGCTGTTTAAATTCAAAAAGGCGGATAATTCACGCCACAAAAAAAAAAAATAATAATTTAAAAGGGTTATCAAATGAAAGGTATTGAAGAGTAGATTACAAATATGTAAAACACTTGTGAGTAGTAATTTTCCGCGCCATTTTGTCAAAAAATAAACCATATTTATGCTGTTACTAAAAATATGCGGTGCAATGGGCCAAAGAAAAAATAAGATTAGCAATTTGATCTGATTAACTGGGAATCCAATATGGCGGCTAATTTCTGTCACGGGGAAATTTTATTTTTTAAATTTTGAGGAGGGTATCAAATGAAAGGTATTGAAGAGCAGATTACAAAAATATATAAAACTTATGGAAATCGTTTAATTTTCCGTGCCATTTTGTCAAAAAACAAAATGTTGCGTGCCCCTATCTAAAACTATAGTTCCGCTGTTTCTAAAAATATGCAAAATGTGCGTTCTGCTAAGCCATAGAAAAAATAAAATAAATAAATTTGATCTGATTAACTTGGAATCCAAGATGGCGGCTACTTCTTGTCACAGAATTTTTTTTTTTCTTTTTGGTTGGTACGTTTCTGGTAGTTCTTTTACTCAAACATCTACTGTTAGGGGCTGTGTCGTGGAGAGAAAAGTCTCCCTGAATATTCATACTGCAGTCTCGGCCAGCTCGTTTGTTTTTATCTGTGAATAGGGTCTGAGTTTTTATGAATTCATTTATGCTAATTTTTTTCCTCCTCATCTCTTCTCCCTCTTCTGTCCCACGTTCTGATATTGAGACGATTATCTTTGTAAAAATAACTTTAATTTTAAAAATGTTCTTTCACATTTAGCATTAGCTAATGAATATAAATATATAGGAGTGTGTATATTTATAAATGTGTAGTGTTGTCACTAAAGTATTTTTTTTTATCAATAAAGGATAAATGAATATAAATATATGACTCGTGTGTTCTATTGTATAAAATTCTGATCATGACTTACCATGATATATGTATCTGTAACCTCTGATCATGAAATTTTGTGGGTAGGTCCTCATAGCCCTTAAGAGCTCGCTAAGAAATCTTATTACGACCCACCATATTTATTCAAGATGGCGCCATGTATGTGTAAAACTAATTGCACTTGCAAACACCAGGAGAACAAAACCTCTACTTTTCTTGAAAGTTAACATTTATGAATGATATTATTCATTGGAAACAATTCCATGCTAAGAGTTTTTTTAAAAATTATATTTATTGGATCACCCTATGAACACTGGATTTTATTGGATCCACAGGTTGTCTGTAGTACTAAATAAAACACTAAATAAAAATAATGCTCATGTTATTGTTTTACAGAAAAATGTAATTTTGGATTACAACTATTAAGTTTGTCATAATTTAAATGAACCTTGGCTTTTATCGGGTATACATGAGTATTATCGTATAATCCTTTTTTTTTTAATCGAATAATCTACTAATTTCTATGATAATAAATTATTTGTTTTGTTGTGTTTATTACAGGATTACTAGAAAAGAACATGGATAGCAATCTACAAGAGAAAACTCCATAAAAAATAAGGTAACCATTAATATAAGTAATTTATAATATTTATTACCATCACTTAATATCCTTTTTATTAAATATCGAGTATTTTAATATTTATTATTAATAATTATTACTTTCTGATATACGCAGTAAATATAAAGAGAAAGTATTATGATGACGCGAACATTCGATTTTGACAAATATACCAGTTCATAAATATCTCCCCAAAGGTTCAAAAATTATTTTTGAGANTATTATTATTATTTTTTAATGAACTTTATATTATTTTTCCTTTAGTTATCATTTTATTTTTCCACCTCGTTTTGCCGCCCCCGGGCGTGCCGCCTGGGGCGCTTGCCCCCCGCAGACCCCCCTAGATCCTGCATAAAAATTAATATTTCTTGATAATTTATTAAAAGAAAGAATATTGAACTCTTGTAAAATAATGGTAGTTTTTCAATTTAATAGTTTCATAATAACTCTACTTTATTTATTTATTGCTTCAGAGCTTACCGAAGATAACGGAAGCATTTTGTTATTTTGAGAGCGAAAAACTTTTATGCCTCCGATTTCAAAAATTCCAAGATGAGGGAACATTGTTTGTCTCGTGTCTTTCTGTTTGTGTGTCCGCAAATTATGAAACGTTTGACGATAACTTGAGTAAATGCCGTTCTATTTTGATGAAATTTGGTAGACATGTTCATTTTACCAATGCCCAGGACGAGTTCGTTGGATAACGTTATCCGTCAAGTGTTCACGATAAACGCTCGCGTAAACGTAAACTTCAAAATTAAAATTGGAATTTTAGGTCGGGAAAAAAAATCTAACATCATCTATTTAATGACACGAACATTTTTTTCAAGTACAATGTTTTAGTTAAACTAACAGGGACACTGCTATGAGTGTTAAAGATCGCTAAAACTATTAATAGATTTTAAACAATAAACAATATAACAATAATGTTAATGTTAATATAACAATAACGTACATGATAGGATGCGATGAAGCTATGTGCCATACTAATTGGCAGTCTATTTTTTCAGTCTATTTTCTTTGTCTTTTTTATTTTTTAAGTTAAATAATTTATTATTCTTTTCCCTAACAGCCACACCCTAAACTTTTCCGCGGACCGGTCAAAATTTTCCGCCTCAAACTGGTTTGGAACTGTCCGACGCATGTGCAACGGACCACAATTGATCGTTTTTCGCTAATGCGCATGCGTCGTAAAGTTTGAAACTAGTTTGAAGTGTTGTTGGAACAAACCTATAAGTTTTAAAAGCATAAAATAATTCAATTTAACGAAATAGGAAGCGAAGAAGCTATGTGCCACACTAATTATTGGCAGAGTATTGTTTTTGTGAAATTGATAAGTTAAATTAATAGTGGTAACAGTGCGTGCGTTTTCTTTGAAGAAGAAGAGAGGAAGAAAAAGAAGGATAAACTCCGGTTCCAAGAATCGATCCCCGAATTCATAAAAAAAAAAAATTAAAATGTTGAGATAATTGCGCTCAAGGAGGTTAGAGGAGTTGGAGGTAGATTTAAAAGTGGTTAGCCGTTGATAACATTGATGGCATTAATGATTATCACTGTTTATAATAAATTAAATTAAATGGCAATGTGTGTCGATAACATTGTTATCTCATGATTGTTATTGATGGTGTTTTACTTTTGTTTATATTTCAGGTTTGAAGAGATTTTATAATTGATTTGATGGCTGATAAGAACAATGAATATGAAGAAGATGTTTTGGTTCGTACCGCCCTTTTATATTAATTATTTTAATATTACTATTTATAATAATATTATTAATATTAATATTATATATACAATTTTAATATTAATTATTTTTCTCTAGTAACTATAAAGAAAATCCCAAGAAAATAATAGTTTTAATTTTTAATAATAGTTTTTACAGACTCAAACAAAACTCTCAGGGGCGGCCCGAACCGAAACATTCACCCGTACGAAGTACGGGTGAATGTTTCGGCGCCCCTTCGGGTGAAGTCGTCGGCGCCCCCCCCCCTCTTTTATTATATGTTTAAAACCTACTTTTTAACTAAAAAGAAGTTTTTTTTTTACTTTTTTTATTGGTTAAAATAAGCTTAAGAGTATTGCTAGTTTCCTTATTAATGCGTGGTAGGGGAAAGTAGGGCAAAACCGGGTACCATAACTGTTTTCCCCATTTATGAACTTCTGGGCAACGAAAAAAATATTATTAACTAACTATTTTCTTTAGACACATTTGGTCTACCAAAATTTAACCGAATTTGCCAATATAATTTACTTACAAGGTCCTGAGAATAAATTTTGTGGATTTAGTCAAAATCAGAATTTTGATGAATGGTAGGGTAAAACCGGGTACTTAAGAAAATCAATAATTTTTAACTGCTATGGCCAATTTGTGGTTAATTTATTTATTATTTATCAAAATCTATCATGTTGAAACATTAGCCTGAAGTGACATTTTTACAGAAGTCACAAACAAATCCTCCCTCTCCCTTATAAGCGCTACAGTGCTCATGAGCCAGAAGTTGCACTCGTTACACCTTATCCAGAAGCTCAGTCAGAATAAACTTCATTAAAAACAATATCATTAATTGATTAATAAACAAAACAGTTGTTATTCACCATACAAATACAATGTAGGGGTAATATCGGGTACTACCCGGTAATTACCCCAAGGGGTGTTTTAAAAAACAAATGGCTGTCATTCATCAACAGGTGATTGCAAAATCTCACACAAAATTATTCTATTTCAACTGCATATTGAAGAGGTTTACTTTCAACGCATTTAATGTAAGGGCTCTTTGCTAACAACACAAACAAAGTCTTGTACAAAAAACAAAAAACTGGCAAAAAATTTTAAGTACGTGCTGAATAAAACAAACGATGTTTCGTCTTTCATTAACTATTACAAACCAACTGAGAGGCATCAAGGATTGAGTTAACTGCATCACAAGATTAATAGCAGCACTAGTGTAGGAAAAATTGAGGTACCCGGTTTGACCCGCCTACCCGGTTTTACCCTACTTTCCCCTAATTGTATTTTTTCCTCCATGTGTACAATTATTTTTATGAATTTTCCTACAGGAAAATAGGGATAGGCACGGCGATAACGTGTACACTTCTAAACTTAAGAAAATTTTCACACGAAGTAAAGCGTTTGCAAATTAGGAACAATTGTTATTTGATAGAAAAATGCTTACTGACTGACGACAATGAAACCTGTTCATTCGGTAAATCTGCACTTAAAAAACCACTTATTTAAATTGTCCGAATAACCGTATTATACCGAATACCGAATATACAAGAAGATATTGGCCAAAAACCGTATTTTGGTCCCTTTTTTTCAAAATGGGACCAACGCAGACCTCCCTCGAGGAGGAAAACTTAATATGTTCATCAGGGGACCAAAATAAAGCCATAAACCAAAATTCAGCTTTATCGGAATTTTTTCCCGTTAATGGCCTTTTTTGAGCTAACGCTCTTGGCCTAATATGGGAAATTTTAAAAATGGTGTTGTCTACAGGTGGGTAACAGGGGGATTTCAGCTATCCTGAGTGATCCCCACCCGTAGAAAACCTCAATTTCAACATTTTTCGTATTATACGTGAGTGGATATTTCATATTTTTTGTGTGTATATGTGTATTTGCAACCACTGCTACTCATTTAAACAAAGATATATTTTTAGTCCAATTTACTTTTAGTCCAGTCATTTGAGGTTTTCTGTTCCAAAATATCGGAGCCAAATTTTTTTTTCTTTGATCGCTTCATTTTGACCTTCTGAAAAACATATCCAAAATCAACAACGAGATAGTTGTCGCGTTAAAAGTTATTCAAGGGCAAAGGTCAACAAATTCGGTTATTTGTGAATAGCTCGTTTCCAATGGCTCGGACACCAATCTGGGTGGTAATAAAAATTAAAGATCAGAAAATTTCCCACAAAAAAAGTTTCTATTCATTTATTACGTACAATGGACGGTTCACGAATTATAGGGCAAAGAATATCTATGAAAATTTAATATCCGTCGCCGCATCACATTTTACGTATTTTTACGAATATCTCGCTTCCTAGAGCTCGGAGACAAAATAAGGATCAGATCAAAATTAAAGATTATTAAATTCCCTACAGAAAAGGACAAATTCATTTTTTACGTAAAACGAACGGTTTACCAAAAACCTAGCTTATTGCAACTTGCATAGTGTTTGTTTTTGGGGTGCGGTGCGACCCGTGCGGCCGCACGGGTCGCACGGGCCTCGGGCCGCCCCTGAAAACTCTCATACAATACTAAATTTAAATTCAAAAGCCTAGTAAGATAGAGAAGGATAACAAGAAAAGGTAAGGGGGATACTTAAGTTCTTTCTCACCGTTTTCTTTGTTTACACGTTGTTTACATTTGACATAAAATGGCGAATTAATTCGCTGGCGAGATTTATTCTGCCGGTTTCGAGTACGAGTGACCGTACATAATTATTTCAAGGAAACAACCTATAACTTTAAGCATTTTAATCCGATTTTACTTTTAATTCTGAAAAAAAAACTGCTCTTTTTTGAACACTTATTGCTCAGCTTCTGTTGTAGATAGAGAAATGGGGGGTTCTTTGTAGGTAAGTGGGAGGAGTCCTTCATTTTTATAGCAAACATTGAAGATGGGTTAAGCACTATTTTGCCTAAAATTAAAAATGAAATGCTAAATTACACGTTTGTGAAAGATGTTAGCCCGTCCCATCGCTCCTTGCAAACAATCCAATACTTGCAAGAGAATTGCCTAGACTTCAGGCAACATTGTGCTTAAAACATCTTCAATGTTTGCTATAAAAATGAAGGCCTCCTCCCACTTACCTACAAAGAACCCCTCCCCCCTTCCACAATATGGTAATTTATTCTATCAAAAGTATAATATCAGACAAGATCACTACCCGGACAACGTCTTTTTAGGGTTTCTTTAATAAAACCTGTAAAATCCTTAACTAAGTGGATTTAGATAATTAATAATTTAAAAAAAAAAAAAAAAAAAAAAAAAACCCTTATAGTTTCGTTCATGTGTCTGTCTGTCACTCTGTACGGTTCCAATTATTTTTGAAGCAAAAGAGATAAAAGCTTGAAACTTACCAGTATTAAAGATCGTTTTGACGCGCACACAGGAAAAATATAGAGAACTCAAAATAATCAGCTGTTCAAATTCAAAATGGCGGATAATTCATGTCACTCGAATTTTTTTTTTTTTTTTAAATTTTAAGTGGGGTNCTTCCGCTGTTACTAAAAATATAGAAAAATATGCAAAATGTGCGGTCTGCTGGGCCAATGAAAAAATAAGATTAGCAACTCGATCTGATTTACTGGAAATCCAAGATGGCGGCTAATTCATGTCACTCGAAAAAATTTTTTTTTTTTAAATTTTGAGTGGGGTATCAAATGAAAGGTATTGAAGAGTAGATTACAAATATATATACTGCTTTGGGTTAGTGTTTAATTTTCGGCCCCATTTTGTCTAAAAACATCGAAATTTTTCGTGTCCCCCCATAGCTTTCGCCCAATCGTTTTTAAAGTCATAGATATGAAATTTAAAGTAGAAGAATGTAGTTTTCAGACCCTGCAAATCCCATATTTCTATCTACTACAGAAGCTGAGCTATAACTGTTTGAAAAAGTGCGTTTTTTTTTGCCCACCCTGTATATTGTTCAACACGTTGTATCTTACATTTCGGTTTCGATTTCAGTGGGGATGAATTTATTTTTAATCAATAACTCGACTCTATCCAGTCTATAAAATGGACAAAATTTTAGTATTTTTTTAATCAAATTAAGGATGATTTATTATACAGGAATATATTATGGTAAATTAGAAAATGCATTCCTAACTAATTACTTACGAGATTGCATAAAATTTCTTAGTTTAAGTGATTTATGTTGCAATAAAAATATTTTTGCAATCAGCACTCCTGATTTTAATTTAACCTTCAGTTTATCGATGAAAATAATATCAGTGAAGTACGGTTTTTGATAAATATAACATAGTTTAACCATCTAGTTTTGTTAAATTTATTTACGTCATCAGGGTTATGATCTATACTTGTATAATGGACTTTTATAGAGTTACAATCTATAGGAAGTATTGGATCTGACTTAAGGTGGGGAGGGGGGGACAAAATGGAGTTAAGAACATTAACGTGACCAGGTAAAAGGGTGTTCAGTACATTCAGTTACTTATATGATAACTAAAAAAAGTAAAGAAGTAACAACAATTATTAGAACTAGAAGGGAAGTATCACAAAATTTTACAATAAATAGACTCGAAAGTCTTCACTATCAAAACATTAAATACTTAGGACCGTATGATAAGACAAAAAAATTGTGAAATAAGCTTGGATGAAGTTATTCGGGTAACTGTTGTCGACATGTGCAACCCGAACTATATGTACATAATGCAGCCGAATCGTCGTTTTTCGGTAGTAGTTTTACTTATTAGGTAGTTCGTTGGTTGGCTTGTTAGCTGACTTCTTCTTAATAGCTTGTTTGACACTAGAAAAAATTAACTATCGCTGATAACACTGATATGGTGGATGGTAAAGACAGGAACGTTGGTAAAATAGTATTGCCAGGCTTCGCTTTGACAAGTAGTATTACAGAAGAATTACCTTTCTCGCTGGATATTGTGCCACGAACAAGTGTCCAGTGCACATAACTTTCAAATGTAATGGAATCTCCCCTACAATATAATATTTGATAGTGTAAAAAAGTAGAGTGGCATACTTATGGTTATTTCCAATTTGAGTCCGAGTTCAAGTGACGGGAAAATAGAAAACGAGCTGGATGGCTGGATATTACTGAATGAAATGAGAATGATACTAATAAATGGTATTCAAATAATGTTCATTTACCTGGGGAGAAGTAGTCACGAGAAGTCTTCGCGTCCGACTCATCAGTTCCCCGTGACACAAAACTATGTGTCACAACATCTAAATGATGTATTGTCTGATGTTGGAACAGTTCCTATGTGTCACGCTTATGTGGCAAACCAAGGGATGTGTGTCTCTCACAAATTGTGTAACCATTATTATTATATTTCTCAGCATAAGAAACCACCAACTTATGTTCCTAATGGTATAATTTTACAGGAGATGGAAGGATACAGGGAGAGCACTGGGCGTCGCGTGTTATCATGGATAGGTATCATCCTTACCTTGGGCATTCTGAGGTTTATCTTCTACATGTATCCAACTTTATACCTCAAAGCAACGCACTCCAAAACAACTTTAGCCTATGCACAGAAACTTCTTATCACTGTAAGCTATTAATAATCAAATATGTTAATAATAATAATAATAGAAAAATGTTACAATTAACAATAATAACAACAAAAAATGGAAGAAGAGGACTAATGTAATCCGTACCATCAGAACATTTAAAAATAGTCTGCAAATTATTAAGTCAAATAGCTTCCTCACGTCCTATTATGGAATAAATTGGCACTTAAAATTAAAATAATGGAATCCCAGTGGGATCCACTGGGTTAAGTGTTTTGAGGAACTATTTCAATCAAAGACAAACAAAAAAAAGTTCAAAATGACTACAATGCTACTTTTAAGCCTAACAAAAGCTAAGCTTAAAAGTAATGAGATTAAGTAGTATTACAGAAAAATTACCTTTCTCGCTGGAAATTGTGCCACGAAAAAGTGTCCAAGGTACATAACTTTCAAAATTAATGGGACCTCTCTCTCTCTCTAATATGTGGTAGTGGAAAAAAAAAAAATATATATATATAAATATAACCATATAGTTAAACAATAATTACACATCAAGTGTTCTACCTTCAATGGAATCTAATTGAGNACAATTCTCCCTCCTGCCTCAGATTCCTCAAAAGTTCCTTCCACGTTATGTATAGCTGGCCATTCATTTTCCACAACAGACACCTTATTTTCTTTGTGTTTAATAACCCTTTCTGTTGACCTATCACATTCACACTCAGGTTTAAACACAACATCCCTGCTTTGCAAAAGAGATTTAGTTTGAGGTACCCAAACTCTGTATCCATCTTTGTTGTCACAGTATCCTACTAAGATACCCTTAATTGACTTCTTGTCCCATTTTCTTCGCTTTTGTTTTGGGACATGCACAAAGCATTCTAAACCAAAAACTTTTAAATGTTTTATAACGCTTTTTGTGCCTTGCCAAAGTTCTATAGGAGGCTTACTCTCAACTGGGGTTGGAGCTGATCTGTTTAGAACATACACAGCTGTGTTCACGGCTTCTGCCCACAGATATTCAGGTAGATTTTGCGCGTGTAACATCGTTCTAGCTGCCTCCACAAGTGTCCTATTCTCTCGCTCTGCAGCACCATTTTGTTCCGGAGTGTAGGGCATCGTTATTCTGTGCTTCACTCCTGCTGCTTCTACTAGACGTTTAACCCCTGCATTATTGAACTCTTTTCCTCCATCAGTATATATATTCTCTGTCTGTCTCCCAGTGTTAATAATAATAATTATAATTTGATTTAAAATAAAAGTTTTGTGCTCATTGAATAGATGAAGTTTTTCCCCGTCCTAAAATTCCAATTTTACTCTGAAGCTTATGTTTACGCAAGAGTTGGGCGCGAACGCTTGGAACGGTGGATAAGGTTCTCAACGATCTCGTCTAGGACATTGATCATATGAACGTATGTACCAAATTTCAACTAAATTGATTATTGGTGACGGTTGATTTTGTGATGATCAGTTTGTGAGGGTCTTTTTTTCGGATTCACTTCCAGGCTCCAGACACTGTAACGTGCCATAAAGACTACAAATCTTAACCTGACTCATTAATTAATTTACTTTAATTATTTTATTTGTTTTTAGGATATTTATGAAAAGAAAAAAACTCAGTTCGTTTGCCCTGTGAAAATTCTAGATTTAACTACAATCAAGTAAGAAACTTTTTTTCATTGTTTGAAGGTTGTCAAGAATTAAAGACCATTCTTATTTTAAAATCACAATTTCTTTTTTTTTTTTTTTTACGAAATAGGCACGTAGTAGGTGCACATTCCCACTATATTTTGACGTTGTGCCTGTTAAGATTGATGTACTTAGTGAGCTGTGTTACTAGGTCTTGATTACCTTGTTGTAGAACTCCCTTGCGGGCGTCGTTAAAACTTTTCTCACTTCTTCCTTTACGTCGACGGTCCCGACACGTTTTCCAACCAATTGTTGCTTCTAGCGAAGAAAAAATAGAAATTACTTAGTGAAAGGCCGATGGAGCATGAGGGCATAGGACATGCCATATGAATTGGTTGTGACATTGGCTGTGCAGGGCTGAGAGTTGTCGTGCAGCAAACACTCTTCGTTTCGACACAAATCGTCACTTGTTTTGGATAACCCTTCAGAGGATTTTTAACGTTTGGCAATATCGATCAGGGTTGATGGTTGTTGTTGCGACGTACTGAATAATAATTGACACTAAGATGTTTCAAGAAGAACTGATTTGTATTTGTAACATAAGAATATAGATAAATTGCGAATGTTATTGGATGAGAAAAGTTCATCCTTTATATACCATTTCTACGACAGGTTCACTCTGTGACTTGTTTAAACTTGTTGAAGCAACTTGTTAAACAACTGAGTTTATTTTTCAACAGTTGTCCCTCGACAATTACACCATTTCGATCATAATCATGGATGTCATTATTTTCCAGCTTACCATTGTCATACAATTTTTTGGGTGCGAGATGAAGGGGGGGGGGGGCGCATGTCATTGATTGTCTTTTCCGGGATTTGGTGGAGAATCACCAGTGACGAGAGAATTAAAAAAAAGCCTCGCGTTTAAAATAAAAAGGTCCAGATATTCCTGCGTGTTTTTTTCCACGGATGTAACGCACCTCGCAGTTGGCGGGATTTGACAGCGGAGCGTCCAACTCAAACTATCACGAAAGCACATAACGTGTCCTGTGTTCTAGAGGGAAATGTCCGAGCAACACGCTAATACTGTCTTCTTTTAAGAAATAATATTCGGGTTGCTAAAATAATTAATGTTTTTAATTCGTCGACAACCCTCGTAATTATACGACAATCATATTATTTGTTTAGCTTTGAAATCAAAATATGTTGGGTTCAATTCTAGGTGAATTGGATAAATTCTAATTTTCACTAGTGAAAGCCTTCAGATTTTTATATACTATAGTACAGAGTGACCCGCGATGAAATGTCGAATCTGGCGGATTCTACAAAACTAACTAAGTTTAGTACGTTTGTACGACCTGCTGTTTCCATAGTTTGATCACAATATTAATTATAATTGATAAAAAAACAACAACCATATAATAAATAATTTTTATCATCAAATTTTTACAGGTTGTCATTTCAAAATTTCAGTTTTAAAGAGAGCAGCGAGTCGAGCAGGTTCGTAGATGAGCAGTTTGAGTCTATTTTCCAAAATGATAACGTCCTTTATTTCAAGGATGGAAATTACCATGGTAATTATATCTCTTTATTGTAGGTTTAGTGTAAAAGGATTGAAGTATTAAAAAAAATAGAACGAGTACAAAGGGCTTAGAGTGGCCCCTAATATCCCAATGCACTGCAGGGATTTGGAATGTGGAAAAATCCAGTCACAATGTTTCAACTATGGATTTATTTTTTTTACAATTTAGGAACCTACCTGATGTGTATCTGCCTTATCATTAACGTTTGTTTTATCATTCAGGCAGCCAGGCGTTTATTTTACTGTAATAGAAGAATCTTGATGAGTGATCATAACGCGGAGATCTAGGAAAATTGCATATAGTCGATTTTGTGAAGGTACAAACTGATTTCATCGAACGTACAGTCTATAAGATTAGAGTTGGCACAATCAAAAGGCGGGAAATTTTTGAGGGAAACGATTCTATTGGTCCCCCAGGTTGAATGCAACTTCAGAAAAAGAATGCTCTACTCTACCCTTGTTCTACAAAAAAAATATAACATGGCAACACTGATTTTCCCTTTTTATAACCCCAAAACTACCTCCGCGTTTGTTGTTTCCCGCCTTCGATTGTGCGAACTCTAATCTTATAGACTGTAGAACCATTTTACTAGGGGTGGTGCATTGAGTTGTTGCACATTTTTTTTTTTTTAAAAAATGCTGAGTTGGGAGCATGATAAATCTACAAGTATTTACCGGAGGATGGTAATATTCGTATAAAAATGTCAGGAACAATGGTCCAATTAGTTGTGGTGGATACTGGTTTTATCTTCGTAGAACCATTTAGAAACATTTTACGAGTGTTGGTGCATTTGCACTGGTAAGAAGCGCTGTCATTATATCTTAAAACATAAGTGTTTGATGGCCTAGTCTTATTTCATCATTTTGATTTTTAAAACACACTGCATACTGTTTATCTTAGAGGGTAGATTGAATATTTCTAGGGTCTGCGGGAAAAACCACTTAAGTAATTTTACTAAACTTTACAGGAGAGCCAAAAAACAAGCAGCCTTATAAAGCAAAAACAGAAAATTAAATATTTCTCCTAAACGGCTATTTCTAGGAAGTTGAAATATTTTGGTATTTTATCTATAGTCATAGCCTTGTAAAAAAATAGTTTATTCATTGGTTATTGGATTCGGTTGCTGATAACATTGACTTATGTCATTACACCCTTTGACTTATGTCATTATGTCTTTTGACTTATACCAGGGGTATCCAACTCCAGTATTCTAGAGGTGTAAGAGCACCAGCGCTCCACGGGAAGATGGTGGTTAAAATTGTAAACTACTTATGATCTTTTGACATTTATACTATATTGTAAATAAACAATAAAAAAATAACAGCCTCGGTGGCCGAATGAGATGCGCGATCGCCTAAAATGCGAAAGTTCCCGGGTTCGATTCCAGGAAAATGACCAAATAATTAATAATTTATTTCTTTGAATTAAAAAGCTCGAAATCTTTTGAATGGTGTAAAAGATTTAGTTACAATATTAACCGCACCTTCCCGTGGAGCGCTAGTAGTTTAACACAGGTTGATAAAGAGGGGAGTTGGAAATCTTTCCGTTTAAGGATTCTATGATCGCTGACTTATACCATTATTCCTTTCACTTATGTCATTATTCCTTTGACAAATGTCATTATTCCTTTGACTTATGTCATTATATTTATTGACTTATTTTTTTTGTCCTTCGTCGATTGTTACAAATAATTTTAACGATAGTCGGATAAAAGAGCAAATATTTTATCGCTTTTTTTTAAGATCAGGATCTGTGGCTGGCATGGTTGTAGTGGGAAGATCTAACTAATATTGATGAAAACTTTTGGGCATTAAATAAACATTTTGATAATGTCCCTTTCCTTTTCTGAACCAATAGGAAAAGGGTTACTTGAAATTGGTCGGATTATAGATGATAAAAAAGACACACTTCTTCTTATAAGAGACACAGGCTTAAATGGAGAGGATACATCTAATGATTTTTTAAATCATTTGTGTAATTTAACCACTAAAGAGTGTGCCATTTGCCATTTATAAATTTGTCGATCCATATATTTTTTTTGCAAAATGAGGACCTTACAAAATTCCTACTACACCTAGAAATTCATCACTTAAAAGTTCATATACTGTGAATTTATCACTGCTTGATCATACTAACTGATACAAATCATAGGGATGATAAATTTCCATGATTTTTTTATAAAAAAAGGTAACTTATGTGGTTTATTCAGCACAAAGATTATTGTAATTAAAGTTAGACAAAATAACGTAAGTCGACTTATGTGCTTTTTCCAGAATTAAATTTATGATAACATTCCATTAAGTCTTTTGTATAACCGGTTTAGAGTCAGCTTTGACTTATGTGGGTTTTACAGAAGGTAAAGTAAGGTCTTGGTAATGCATTAATCAAATAAAAAAAAAAAAAAAATGACATTTTTGACTTATGTGGTTTTTCCCGCCGACCCTAGATTTATAAAGGTCAATAGACCCGTAATAATTATTTGTAAACGTGGCCTTCAGGAAAAATGAATATAAAACATTTAAGCGATATTTGTTTCTTATTTGGGATAGACATGTTGAGGTTTAAGAATTTCCTCTTATTGTCCAGGAGATACCGTACAAGAAAGGGTCTGACTAACATCAAACTAAAATTTTGTTTATAAGTTAATCTTTTGGTGCTTTTAAGAATATTGTGGTCGGTTAAGTTCATCTGCTGGGCATATCTTGTCAATATACATTTGATAAAAATAAACCGGTGGAGAGTGGTCATGTCGTCATTTCCCAGCCATTGGTGTATTCGATGTGATTTTCATGTTCCTGATTACAAAATTAGTTTGTAGACCAAAAATCAAGTTGATGTTAATTTGTAACATGATAGGTTAGTTATTCAAATATTAATCCGAATCAATGTGGTCACCAATTGTATATACTTACTTTGTTCTAGTGTTGGGTGATCGGCTACGAATCACTCTTATAAAGAAGTTACCTTATATCTGGGACGAGGAGAGGAAGTACTTCAGAAGAATAACAGGAGTAGGTCCAGGACTTAGTCATCAGGATATCCATCACTTCACTCAGTACTCAGAACTTCAGAGACAAATCATGTAATCAATGCTAACCAGTAACCTTAATAATATAGGCATATGTAACCTTAGATATAGCTATAATAGGCAAACTGATTACTAAAATAATATTTGGCACAGCAGCCCATTACTGAAAGTAACGGAAGCATTGCGGTCATTTTAAGTATCTTGTTTGTATTACCTGTACATTATTGCAAGAGGTTTAATTAAAAGGGTTTCCTTGAGTTGATTATAATTTAGTAAACATTGATTATAATTAGGATATTCTTGTTTGTTTGGTAGGAAATCTGCGTACGGTGAGAATGTGCTGGAGGTTCCAGATTCATCCTTTTTTATCATAATTCTGAAAGAATCGTTTGCACCATTCTACTTACTTCAGTTTATTAACGCAATTCTATGGGGTGTCACGGGAGATTGGACCTACACAGGCGTACTCTTCGTTTTCACTTTTCTTATTATATTACTCACTTCGGCACAATCAAAATTTGTGAGTTTTTCCTTTAGCAATTTTCTAGATTCTTAACTTAATTTTAATTTTGCAACTATTTAAGAGCAAGAGCGCGTGAGTGAGTGATTCCTTACCTCCATCTGATAAACAATAGTGCATAAATTAATTAAAGACTGGCTTCAATCACTAAGTAAATCATTATCAATGAGAGCTGAAAATCAAAACAATGCGAACTTAACAGACCATTTCAATGAAAAGTTAATACAAAAGTGATATGCTAAATTGGGACCCAATTTTTCAATAACTTCGAAAATTGGAGAAAATAAGCCTTATCCTTAAGCAAGGTGGTCTTGCCAACAGCACAATTCCAGGGAGAGGGAGGGGGGGTACTACTAGTCAAAGTGGAACTTGGTAACACTACTTTAACAAACTTCTACTCTTCGCCTGTAACCATATACATAAATATAGGAGGTGTAAGCCCCCTCCTCCCTTCCCTTCCTTTAGCTAAGCTATTAAGAGTGCACATGGCTTTTAAAATATATTTTTAAAACTAATTTTAATTGATTAAAACAAACATTGTGAACTATTCTAGCTAAATTCTCTTATCTGATACGTTTTGTGCTTGATATCTCCACAAGCCAAGTGGTTAACATATCTGATGACGGTTCAAATATCAGATGGTTGAGAGTTGAGGCATGTTTCACACAGGTAATTTCATCGAGTAGATACTAGAAGTATGAAGTATGCTAAAGTATACTTAAAGAGTAGATTCTTAGAGCCCCATGCTGTAACAACTATTTTTGACGATTGAGGGTGGAGGTTTTTTTAATGATAATGACCAATATTGTTGTGATGTAGAATCAAATTCGGCTGAAGAAGACCCTTGGAAGAGAAGTCGTAAATTTTAAAGTTCTCTGTGGAAATGAAATTCAGAATATTGCCAGTACGAACCTGGTTCCTGGAGACAGGATCTTACTTCCTTATAACGGATGTAAAGTACCCTGCGATGGAATTCTTCTCAGTGGAACTTGTATTGTCAACGAAAGTATGCTTACAGGTAACATTTGTTTTTATTTAAATTATAGTAATATGTTAGATATGGAAGCGTCTATGGAGGTCATCTTATAGGAATATCACTAAAGTTCCCTGCACGTAAATTGGAATGAGTATATCAAAGCAGGTTTCAGTTTTCAAAAGGCCATCATAAGTGTCTATAGTCCAGAAGATAGCGTGCAAAAAAAAAGTCTGACTAACATCAAGCTAGAATTTCGTATACAAGTTAATCTTTTAGCGCCTTTTAAGAATATGTGGTCGGCTAAGTTCCTCTGCGGGTTAGCATAGGTTAGCAATAGGCATTAAAAAAAAAAAAAANAAAAAAAAAAAAAAAAAAAAAAAATGGTAGAGAGCGGCCATGTCCCACCAATATGGTGGACAGTATGATTTTCATGATCCTGAGTACAGAATTAGTTAGTTGACCAAAAATCAAGTCGATGTTATTTTCGCACATAATAGTTTAGTTATTCAAATATTACTAAAAATCAACGTTGTCTCCTGTCAAGGAACAAACTAAGATAAACTTGATTTTCAGTCTACTAACTAATTCTGTACTCAGGATCATGAAAATCACATTGTCCACCATAATTGGCGAGACATGGCCGCTCTCCACAGGTTTGTTTTTTTCAAACGTCTAACTTTTCTCTGGTCTTTAGGGTATGTAATAAAAAACTTCACCTAGCTCTTAATTTGCTATATTTCGCCTCCTCTTGACGCATCTTCAGGCCTTCCTTTTGTTTCCTTAGTGTATAGATAATTTACTAATGTGTGATTTTTTATTTAAAAAAGATCAAAAAAACATCACCAACTAGCTGTGCAAGCCACATTGTCAAAATTTAACCGTTCTATTAGTTAAAAACATCTAAACACTATTTAATTTAATACTTTTTTTTAATATTTAAAGGAAACTAGTTCTTTGCACACATATTGATAAGAGACTATAGTCTCTTATCAATATGTGTATCAATATGTTTTTAACTAATAGAACGGTTAAATTTTGACAATGTGGCTTGCACAGCTAGTTGGTGATGTTTTTTTGATCTTTTTTAAATAAAAAATCACACATTAGTAAATTATCTATACACTAAGGAAACAAAAGGAAGGCCTGAAGATGCCTCAAGAGGAGGCGAAATGTAGCAAATTAAGAGCAAGGTGAAGTTTTTTATTACATACCCTAAAGACCAGAGAAAAGTTAGAGAATTTAAAACAAAGGGTAAAAGACAAGGATAATTCAAACGTCTATTGCCAAGCTATGTTCAGCAGACGAACTTAGCCGACCACATATTCTTAAAAGGCGCTAAAAGATTGACTAGTATTCAAAATTCTAGCTTGATGTTAGTCAGACACTTTTTTGCGCGCTATCTCCTGGACTATTAAGAACAAAAAGAAATTTCAAACTCAGAAAAACTTAAATAACAATTAAAAAGACACTAATTAATATAAAAATACCTTTTTAAAAAACTGATCTTATTTCCAACTTTTTTTTTTTTGTATTTTTTCCCCCTATATTGTTTCCATGTGCAAAAATTGGGGAAGATTGAAAGACACGAAGTGATTCAAAATTGGGGTAATAACTGTGCGATGGAATTTATAAAGCAAAGTCATGTAAGACCAATTAAATTATTTTTTTGGTTTCTTTATTCTTCACCTTAATTGTTTTCATTAGGAAATGTGGGGAAGATTATAATTATTTTTTGATTTAGGAGAGAGCGTGCCACAATCGAAGACACCGCTGCCGTTAAATGAAATAGACTATATTGAGAAAGATATGGGTAACCACAACCTTTACAATGGTACTAACATGATAAGAAGTCAGGGTTCGGAACCCGTCCAGTTACTAGTGACTAGAACAGGATTCTCTACTTTACAAGGATCCATAGTCAGGTCCATCTTATACCCCAGACCATTAGACTACGCCTTTGAAAATTCAGTTGTGAAATTTGCTCTCGGACTCTTTAGCTTCTCACTCATTGGTGCAATAATCAATGATGTTATTCAGGTAAAGTTATTAATATTACTAATAAATATAATCAGTAAATTAATATGGGACAATCTCTAGTCCACTTTGGAGAAGAAATCGTAATTTCTTTATAATCAGATGATTACTTTTTAAATAGATAGGTTTTTAAAAAAACATTTTTTGTGGTCATGTAGAAGAGAAAGCAATTGCGAAGTGCAAGAGAGGTACAGAAAGTTGAAACTAATTTATTTTTTATTAGAATTATTACTATGCGTCCGTAAGCTTAGAAGCAGAAGGTAGTATAACCTTGAATTATAACTATCAACTTTAAAATATACTTTTTAAAAAAAAAAAAAATAAATAACATAATACTTTCTAAGTTAAGCTGATTTTTGTTATAGATAACACACAAAGAAAACATCTGGAAAATATTGGTCAACACGGTAAAGATTGCCATAATGCTGATCCCTGCTATAATGCCTATCATATCTGCCACGAAGCTCATTGGAATGAGACGACTCATGAAGAGAAAAATCTACTGCATCCATCCGGCTGCTTTCAATTTAGCTGGCTATGCCTCTTGCACTTGTTTCGATAAGGTACATTTCATTTCAGCCATATATTTCTATAACTTTATTATTTTTTTTTATTATTTTTTTTTTTTTAAACTAGGATTTTTGACAGCCATGATCACTTTAGCTCGGCCATCTATAAATTAAGGTTGAGTTAACAGATTTTATTTCGCTTCTAGCACATATACATGGCTCACACCGGCAACTGGCTGAACTCGATACCGTTTTATTAAACAGGGCTTAAATTATTATTAAACCTAATTGCTAAATTGGAAAAAGTATAGTACACATTCAAAATAAGTGCTTTTTTCTGTTTCAATGAGTACACACAATCTGATTTTGATCTCTTAATCTGAAAAATTATCCTAATACTAAAATATCTGAATGTACGGTGTTTTGCTATAGAGAGTAATAGTAAAAATAATATGTTAAAAGATAAAGATATGTAATGAAATTACTAAATTGGCTCAGACAGGTACTTTAACAGAAGATGGTTTGGACCTTTACGCAGTTGTACCGTCCAACTTAGCTAAATTCTCTGAACCTATCAGTGGAAACAGTGACAATCGTCCTGAAGAGGTTGGTGATTTATCAAAAGCCATGGCTTGCTGTCATTCATTAGTGGTTTTGGACGATCAATTGGCTGGAGATCCAATAGACATTAAGGTAAAACACCTTTATAATACTTATTATTCGGTAATGTTTTGTTGAGTTTGGCTCTATTTTATTTGGATAATTTTTTCAATAGTGAAAATTTCTTAAATGGTGTTTAGATGTTTGAATGGACCAAATGGGATTTTACGATGGCCGAGGGAGCAGAAGGAAAAAGATTTCCTTCAGTTTCTCCAAATCAAAACAAAATGTATTCTGTAAGTTATTCAATTTCATTTATTATTTTTATGGACCTACTTTATTCTAGGTTATTAGAGAAAATCTGTAATGTATTTCTCCTCTTCTTTAAAAGATAGACACTATTCGTATTAAATTCTTAATCTTAACTATAAAATAAATAGTTAAGAATAAACAAATATGAATAATATCTTTTTGAAACACAAGTAAGATTTAAATAAATCTTCATGGATTAATTTGATTTATCTTCCACTTTATAATTAGATGGAAATAGTGCATCAGAATCAATTTTCCTCCAAGCTACAACGTATGAGTGTTGTGGTTCGTTGCAGTGATGAAGTGTCGACTCTTCGATTGTATTGCAAGGGTTCACCAGAGATCATCGCTTCACTTTCACTTCCCCATACAGGTATTGAGTACAGATAGTATAAGTTTAATATTACAACGACTGCCAGGGTTCCCATTGGTATTGTGTAAGCAGAGTTTATCTTGTTACAGTTCCGGGTTCAATTCAAGACTTAGAATAAGGGGACCTTTGTTCGGTGTTTTTATTCAGAATCGTAATAAATAAATGTACTTAAAGTAAAGTGGCATCCATCTGGCGAGTTCCATGTTGTATGGCAGATTGGTTTAAGCTATACGACAGGACCTATAGTATGCAACAAAGCATAGGATGGGATGCCGGTGCAGTAAACTAGTGAGTAGGAATTAATTCAAACATGTAAGGAAATGTGAGATGTTTATTTATCCACTGGGAATCTATAAAGACTGCAATTATTAAGCACAGATTATTAAGCAACAAATTATTAGACAGCAGTAACAGTTGTACATAGCTTCCTCGCATCCTATCACGCACTTTGTTAATGTTATGCTTTTATAACCCATTACAGTCTAGTTTTTAAATTGTTTTCGCATTTTCTCTTCCGAGCTCATTGAATGTAACGAAAGCTCTTCGATCGTTTTGAATAAGGCATTTTTTCATGTCTCCAATTTCAAAATTTACAATACAGCAATCCGTTTCGGTCATCAGGGGAAATTTTCGGTTCCATGTCTGTCATTTAATTTTCAACTTATCTTAAATACTACTCCTTCATAATTAGGCCATCGTTGGTCCCATTCAAGTTTCAACCTTCTGTGCCCATTTTTTCTTTTTAAAATGCGCGCCAACATACATTTATTTACAATCTCATCTGATTTTAAAGACATTTTTAAGGATTGGATTTGTGGAAAGGAGCCCGCAGATAGCTCCAGATGATTTTCAGTCGGCTGCACACTTTAATAAATATTCGTAAAATTATACTTTTAAAATTAAAATTATAATAATTGGTTGTAAAAGCATAAAATGGATTTGAGGAAGCTATGTACAACTAATTGCCGGACTTTTTAAAATCCGTGAAAATTGATTGTTTTTTATTTTACACGAATTAAGTTATAATTTTGCAATTTTTTATGTGTGCAGGCTGTTGCAATTAATTTGGGGCTATTCGGGCTCCTTTCGTCAAAACATCCAAATTTATAAAAAAAAACAGATGATTACTTTTGAAGATATAGGTTGAAATAAATGCATGTTTGTGCGCGTGTGGAACAGAAATACATGGGCACAGAATGTTTAAACTTATATGGGATCAAAATGGGCTAATGGCTGTAGTTATAACTTATAACTATAACATACCATCCAAATTCCATTAAAATTCAACGAGTAGTTTTTAAGATTTGTTGGTTTCTGAAACTGGACGACAGACATAAAAAATTCGTTCTTTAGAACGATCAAGTAGTTTCCGTTAGTACATCGAAAGCATAAATTAAGTTTACTTCAAAATAAATATATTATTATACATACTATGTAAATTAAAACTAAGAACTAAATGATGGTAAAATGTATGTAATCTTTGACTTTTGAGTAGGTTTTTGTTGTTTATAACATAATTGTCAAATAAACTGATTTATGTTGTAGTACCATCGAACTTCAAACAAAAATTGGTTTCATATACTAGACGAGGTTTCAGAGTATTAGCACTTGGTACTCGGGTTTTGGCGGAGAAGTCTATAGATGATTTACGACGTAATTTTAGAGAAAACCTGGAGAATCAGCTGGAATTTCTTGGACTTATTGCCTTTGAGAACAAACTTAAATTGGAAACAATACCAACAATAAAAGAACTGAAGGATGCGAAATACAAAATTATAATGATAACAGGTATCATCTGATCTTGTTATGTACTTATAAACATATATAATACTAATATAAGGGGCCTAGGTAGCCCGTAGTAGAAAGCGCTTGGCTAGTAATCAGTCAAGTAAAGCAGCATCGGACGTGGTTAATTGTTAGGTGGGTGCCCACTTGACGTTAAGCTCTGGGTTCTTTTCCTGGACCCGGCTCAATGTTCACTCAGCATTGTTTAAATAAATGGGTCGCTGCTCGAAAGTGTAGCGCCACCAGGTTTCGGCCTGGAAACCATGTTCGATTCAAATAAAAGGTGAGACATGGTTAACGACCAAACTCTTCTCACAAATGTGAAGTATTTGGTTCCTAACCTGGGTTTGTTCAATGGGCCCACCAAAGTGTGCCGCGTCGTCGGCTTTAATGCCCCCCCCCCCC
>KZ651697.1:329776-340750 GCA_001010745.2 Gerris buenoi | reverse complement strand
AAAAAAAAAAAAAAAAAAAAAAAAAAAAAAAAAAAAAAAAAAAAAAAAAAAAAAAAACGAAAAATAATATATTAAATAAAAAGAAATCAAGATATAAAATGGCATCACGCTGCTTTGAAACTGTAAATCGAACAATAAATACGAAGAAAAGAAAATAGTATTTAAAACCCAAAATTGTAGTCTTAAATATAATATACGATAGGAGTAATTTCTGTACACTTATCCAATTGGGCTCAGATTTTGTATTTCCACTAAATGTGCAGTCCTGATAACGAATTTCAATTTAGTCTGTTTATCTGCTTATTTTGTTGGGTTTTGGGTACAGTATTAAGCTCAATTCCGTGTCCGTGGAGGAGGGATAAAATCTAGATATTCTCGCTTAGTAAAATAATTTTGGTGTTTGTTGATGGTATGTAGTTTGTAAACCCATCCACTTAAAAATAACATACTCCGTAGCAAAGCAAGGGGTATGCAGAATATAAAAATAAATAAAAGTACCTATAAATATACAGCATATAATATAAATAGAACGAAAGAAATATGCATCTAGAAAAAAAAATACAAAAATACAAAAATTCAAAAATTCAAAATCTTGGGTCATAAAAAGAAACAAAGGTAGAGTGACTATAAAAAAATACATACTGAACAAAGAGGATATAAAAACAAAATAAAAATGACTAATTATTGCAATAAATTAGAAACTATAATTAGAAGAAAAAAGTACAAGGAGAAATAAAAAAAAGAAGTTCACTATATAAATTGACTAAGGTGCAATAAAAATTACAGAGAAGATCTGGGCATACGGCAATTATAATTTGCGCTTTAAATGCTTACAAATTTCAAAGTTTTCAAGAGCTGTAAATGTCTTACTTTTATCGCAATATAGATAGGAATCGAAATTTTGATTTTGGATATGTTCAGTCTATTCTTCAACATGTTCCATTTACTACCATCAAATTCTCTAAGGATACTATATTAATTACGTAAGTTTCTTTCCTTTTTCCTTAATTGAATATCACTACTATAGTGGTAATGTTGGAAATAACACTTCACCAACCTAGACAACACTGACATGACAATGACAGATACTTGTTCAATTATGAATTTATTGTTGGTTGTATGAAATAATCTCATTATACATATTTCTCAGTTTCTATATTCAATTTGCCTCATTTCTCTAATCATAATAGGTTATGGTACCCAGTGACAATTGTGCGTGTAGTTCGAGAAAATCGGTCGGTACTCAGCTAAAAAGTCAAATAAAACCATTTTCTAAAATAGTTTTCATAAGTATCTCTTGAAAATATTTGACATCTCTTGAAAATGTCAATATTATGAGAAGTAAACAAAAAAAAAATTTAAATTTAAAAAAATTAAATTTAGAAAAAAAGAAGAGAGAAGATTACGAGGTAAGCTGCATCATGAGTTCAGTTAACTATAGAATAGAACCGCTAAAGAAGCATAACTATGACACTTGGAAAGTTCAGGCACAAGCCATATTAATAAAAAATGGTTTGTGGGGTTACGTTTCTGGAACTAAGAAAATCCCTGAGAAAAAAGAAGAAATTCAAACTTGGGAAGAAAGTGATTTGAATGCAAGATCGGATTTAATGCTGATCATTTCACCTTCCGAACTAAAACAAGTTAAAAATTGTGTAACATCGAAAGAAGTCTGGGATACATTGAAAAACATATACCAGAGTAAAGGTCCTGCAAGAAAAGCTACGTTACTAAAGAAGTTAGTTTTGAATAAAATGAAAGAAAGTGATGACGTGCGCGATCATCTCAATAACTTCATGGACGTAGTGGATAAATTAAAAGATATGGACATAAATATTAATGATGAGTTACTAAGTATAATGATGCTATACAGCCTACCGTCAAATTACGAAAACTTTAGAATAGCCATAGAAAGTCGGGATACTTTACCTGCTCCAGAAGATTTAAAAATCAAAATTATTGAAGAAAATCAAGCAAGGTGTAAAGACGAACCTTCAACAAATTCTCGAGAAGAATCTACTGAAGCATACTACGGAAAGAAAAAAGGTAAAGAATTTAAATACCAGTATTATAATAATAAGTACAAGCCTAACCAGTGGCCTAACCAAAACAAAACCAAACCGAAATATGGAAAGAATCCAACCGAAAATGAAAATAAACGATCATTTAAAATAGAAGCACAGTGTCTTTCATCTGGTAATCCGAGTCCAAAAATTCCTAATAGATCAATATGGTGCTTGGACAGTGGATGCACATCTCACATGTGTTTAGATAAAAACAATTTTCAGCACATGAAAGAGGGTAAAATGGGCACATTGAAGTTAGCGGCTGATCATCACAGCGCAACCATCGATGGAACTGGTTTAGCAGAATTAAAATTAAATAAAAATAACACCATAGATTTACGTGACACATTGTATGTACCAACTTTAACTACTAACTTACTCTCAGTAGCAAAAATAACTGAGAATGGATACACAGTATTATTTAAGAAGAATAACGCCACAGTTATGGACAATAAAGGAAAGATAATTCTTCATGCTAAAAAGCAAAATGGGTTATACTATGTTAATTGTACAGAAAATAAACTAAATGTAAATAATAAACCACAAACTGAATCCAAAAACATTTATGAGTCAGACAACATTACTATCTGGCATAAGAAGTTGGGTCATATGAATGAACAAGATCTTAAATTAAGTCTTAGAAATAAAATACTAGACGGATTAAAATTCAACTCTAAGGATAATCTTGAAGACTGTGAAGCCTGCATACAAGGTAAAATGTCGAGACTACCATTTCCAAAGAGAGAAGATCCAAGAACTACTGACAAGCTTGAAATAGTGCATAGCGACGTTGCTGGTCCATTTCGAGTTCAGTCATTCGGAGGATCAAGATACTTTGTGACATTCATTGATGAGCACACAAGGTATTGCCGTGTATATTTTAAAAAAAATAAAAATGAAGTGTTTGAACATTTTAAATACTATAAAAAAGAAATGGAAAATTTTACAGGAAGAAAAATAAAATATTTTCAAACTGACAATGAACGATCAGAATATTGCAATAAAGAATTCGAAGCATATCTGAAGAATGAAGGGATTGTTAGAAGATTGTCTGCGCCGTACACACCTCAACAGAACGGCATGGCCGAGAGGAAAAATAGAACGCTTGTTGAAAAAGCTAGGTGCTTACTCATTGACGCTAAACTACCTCAAAGTTTCTGGGCAGAAGCTATCAATGCAGTAAACTACCTATGCAACAGAACGCCTTCAAAGACCATTAGTAATGAAACTCCATTTACGAAATGGGTCGGTCATATACCTTCGGTAAGACATCTACATGTTTTTGGCTCTAAAGCTTTCGTATTAAATAAAAGACCTGGAAGAGGAAAATTTGAAGCGAAATCGGATGAAGGAATATTTGTAGGCTATGCAGAAAAATCAAAGGCTTACAGAATTTGGATGCCGAAATTAAAAGATGTTTTAACTACTAGGGATGTAAAAATTTTACCTAAAATGTATAAAGAAGAAGGAAATTTGTCATACAATGATTTAATAGTAGAAGACACCAACGGCGAGAGAAATGTAAATAGTGAATTTATAAAAGTACCTATAAAAAATAAGAAAAATAATAAAAATAAATATCCTGTAAATAACAATATTGAAGAACCTGAAATAATAGAACAAATAAATGAGGAAATAATTGACGAACAACCTGATGTAAATATAGAAATAAGGAAAAGTTCAAGAGAAAGAAAAGAACCTGTGTGGACTAAAGACTATGATATGTCCAGATATATAGAAGAAGCATTCATAACAAATTTTGAAATTGATGAAGTTTTAAAAGGAGAAAATTCTTATGAATGGGAAGAAGCTATAAGAAAAGAATTGTAGCGCAAGGGTTTTCACAACAACCAGGAGTTGACTATACAGAAACTTATGCTCCGGTAACCAAGTTAAGTTCAATCAGACTTTTACTGGGAGTGGCGGTAGAGAAAAATCTAAACATTAGTCAACTTGATGTAGCTACAGCATTCCTCAATGGCGACATAGAAGAAGAGGTATACATGCAAAAACCTAAATATCTAGAAAAATTTCTATGCGACATAATAATGGAAGAGAGTGGTAACGAAGACTCAACCATTTATGAAAAAGCAAAACAAATGCTAACAGACCTGAGGAAAGGGCGTACAGAAACCGTTTGTCAACTGAAAAAGGCTGTTTATGGTCTTAAGCAATCAGGAAGACAATGGTACAAAAAGTTAGACTCTAAATTAAAAGAACTTGGATTCAAAACATCAGATGCTGATCCCTGTATATACGTATCACCGAAAGGGGGAGCTAGAGTCATCATAGCCGTTTACGTGGATGATATCTTGATAGCCTATTCCAAGAAGGAAGATCTTGATAATATCAAGACTGACCTTATCCAGAATTTTGAAATGCGTGACTTGGGGGAACTTGAGTACTGTCTTGGAATTGAATTTCATCAGAAAGAGGGGGAAATCTCCATATCGCAGTTAAAATATACTAATGAGCTTCTGAAGAAATTTAATATGCAAGAATGCAAGCCAGTCAGTACACCTATGGAACTTTCGTTAAAATTAAATAAAGAAGATCCTAAAGACATTAGTTTTCCTTACCAAAATCTGATTGGATCACTAATGTATTTATCCTTAGCAACAAGACCAGATATCACTCATGCAGTTAATTACTTGAGCCAATTTAACACATGCTATGGCAAAGAGCATGTAAATGCTTTAAAAAGAATCCTAAGATATCTCCAAGGAACAAAAACCATGTCCATAAAATTTAGAAAAACCGGATCAGAATTAATCGGATTAGCAGATGCAAACTGGGCAGCTTGCACTGTAGATCGAAAATCATACACCGGATGTTGCTTCGTTTATGCTGGTGCTGCTGTGAGTTGGGAATCACGAAAACAGAAAACTGTCGCCTTATCAACTGCAGAAGCAGAGTATATGGCTTTAACAGAAGCATCTAAGGAAGCAATTCATTTAAAAAGATTGTTATCTAGCATGGGAATCAATCAAAAGTCGGTTACCATTTATAATGATAATCTAGCGGCTCAGAGCTTATCCCAAAATCAAATAATAAGCTCAAAGTCAAAACATATTGCTATAAAGCAACATTTAATCAGAGACGCTGTGAGTCAAGGTGACGTCAAGCTAATGTACAGACAAACAGATGAAATGGATGCAGATATTTTCACGAAGCCTTTGCCTGCTCCCAAACTACTCAAGTTCAGGAGCAACCTTGGACTTACTCCACTTGGCTCGTGAGGGGGAGTGTTGGAAATAACACTTCACCAACCTAGACAACACTGACATGACAATGACAGATACTTGTTCAATTATGAATTTATTGTTGGTTGTATGAAATAATCTCATTATACATATTTCTCAGTTTCTATATTCAATTTGCCTCATTTCTCTAATCATAATAGGTAACCATTGTTCTTAGCAGTACGTTTTATAGTATTAAGTTCTGTTATGAAATCTTCTTGTGATAGAGAAACAGTGGTTAATTAATGGATTAAGTTGTGGAAGGTCGAAAGTTTATGCGTTTTAGGGTGAGGGGTTCAACATGAATAATTGAATCAGTGAAAGTTTCTTTGCGATAAATATTTAAGGTAAAATTGTTAGGATGTCCAGCAGTTAGATTTAGGAAATTAAGCTTGAAGTAATTTTAAAAATTTGCAGTAAATTTAATTTTAGTGTGTTTTGAATTTAGCAGATTAAAGAAAAGATCAAGTTTTCTCTTAGTTCCACAAAATTACCAAAGAATATCATTAACGTATCTAAGCCATAAACTTACGTGTTTCATTTTCAGTTTTCTTTTTTAGTCATAATTTATGACTAAAATTATGAAGATAAGTTGTAGATTTTCTCGTTTCACTGTCCTCTCTATAGTTTTAAACGGCGCGGCGTTTTTCCAACATATTTTGCATATTTAACACCATATTATGGGGTTTTTCGAGCATATAATGGGTTTTTCGAGCATATCTATGGAGCATAAAAGATATGGTTTTCGAGCATATCTGGAGATTTTATCGAGCATATCGATCCGCCCGAAGGATATTTATGACTCATAAATATCCTTCGGGCGGGCGCGAGGGCGGCATTTACACCGCCTTTTTTTTAAAAAAAACACGCCCCCCTGTGATTTTACAGCATTCCAGCTTCTCAGCTCATCTAGGTATTCTCCAATTACTATTTCCTAGGTTTAATAAAATCATCGGTACACTCGTAACGTGAGCGGGTCGCCCTTACATTAGTTTGAAAATCGACAAGCTCTAGTATACACGTCAGTACGGTATAAATATTAGAGATTTTTTTATTTTATTTATTTTTTATTTATTTTTTTTTTTTTACTGTATTCTTATGCAAAAAAAATTAGGTAATTTTAAGAGAGTTAGTTACATTTTCTAATTACATATATCTATTTAATATAATACCAGGATAAAGGAAAAAGTGTTAAAGGCTGCGTTTTTATTTTTTTTTTTTTATGACAATCCTGAGAAATGTTTACTTACGTGTATTATAAGTGTAATTTGTTAAAAAAAAACGTGTGCAATATTTTTTATTTTTTATTTGAAATGAATGTTTTAATATAATTACCTATTGAGGAAACTAATTTCCACAAAAACAAGAAGCTACAAGCTTTAGATATGGAAGGAAACAAAAGCGGTGTAAATGCCGCCGCGCGCCCGCTGCTGCAAACCAATATTGCGCGCCCGCCCGAAGGATGGAGGATATACAGAGTATGTATTTCTTACCTTTTTAGCAAGTAATAATCCTTCCCTCCATTTTTGTCATAAGTCATAATCATTTACAGTCTGTAGCTTAGCCTTCTTTTTTAAATATTTCTTCCACTTATACTTTCAAAGTCAATCCAGTATAACCTCTAGGTATTTTGCATTCCAATCATTTCATTTTTAGGGTTTTGTAGATACTTCTCAAAACCCTTATGCCGAGGGTGATGTGTCCGTCTGTCCGTCGCTCTTTGGTTCATAACGCCCGAACCTTTTAAACTACAAAGCTGAAATTTGAAACACTGGCGTAACTTCTGGGCCCAAACACAGGACAAATACGCAAAAGTTAAAAATTAAATATGCGCATGCGCAATTAAAAAAAATGTTGTAAACTCAAAAATTTAGTTTTTTTTTAATTTTCGAGTGGGGTATCAAATGAAAGCTGCTGAATAGTAGGTTACAAATATATGAATCCTTATTTAAATGTTGCTTTCCTTATTGGTCAAATAAATCAAAATATACACAAAAAAAATTTTCCCCCCCCCAACCACTATAGATCGGCTGGTGCTAAAATTTCGAAATAATTCATGCTAATACCTTATTTTAGGGCGATGATATTTCCGGGAGTTCATTCAAAAATTTAAAAAATTGTCAATTTTGTGCGCAAAAATTTGGGGTGCGCCCAAAATTTTATTTTTCAAAAATTTTGAGTTGGGTATCAAATGAAAGCTGCTGAAGAGTAGGACACAAATATATATATGTTTTTTTAAATGTTGCATTCCTTATTGGTTTATTACTGATAAAAAACATTGTGACCCCCCGGGGGATCGAACCCGGGACTCTTGAGATCGAAGACAAGAAATCATGATTACATAATGGGTATGCTTACTCATCTACAAAACCCTAAAAAGTACTTGGACGCAAGTACTTCCCTGTGATTTTTAATTATTGTATTAGTTAGAGTTTTACAAATCTAATTTTACTACATTTTATACTTTGTTTAAGCATGTAGATTGTAGATTATCTGAAGAAGGCTGCTTAGACACCTGTCACAGCCGAAACCGGTCCATTGTTTATTACAATTTTTGTGTGTGAAGACGTTGCTTGATTATTGCATTACCCACTACACACCTCTTTCCTATTTTATACAATTGTCTGCCAGATTTTTTCCAGGAAAGTGCCTTATATACTCTTATCGTTTCATTAATATTAATATGGTCTTTATTTTTGAGTAAGAGTAAATACATTTATTATCACTTATATTAAATACCACCTAAATTTAGGACTAAATATAATTTCTGAATATGTATACCAAATTTAAATAAATAAATCGGTTCATGTAAAAATACGTAAGAGGTTAATTTCTATTCACCTAAATTGCAAATTCAATTAAAAAGGATTTTACCCAATTTTGAACCACTTCCCTTCTTTCAATCTTCCCTAAATGTTGCACATAGAAACAATTGAGGTGAAGAATACAGAAAGAAAAGTTGAAATTAAGACCAGTTTTCAAAAATGGTATTTTTATTGTAATTATTATTAAGCTCTTATTTTTGAAGTTAGATGTTAATCCTGCAGAGGTAATTCCGGTATTTATTTTGTTTTTATAATTTGAAATAGGGATGTTACATTTGATTCACATATCAACCCCCTCCACCACGTTTATTTTCATTTCGGTCTGTTCTAATAAAGCCTTTAAAATGTATAGTTTCATTTTCTTTGACCATGTTTCAGAGATACAGGCAATATCAATATTATTTAGTTTTTTATTATACGGGATATTGAGTTACGTTGTTGATCATTTGTAAAAAGTTGTAATTTCGATGATATGCTTTGTAAAATAATTGATTCAATATTAAAATTTTTATGTATTTTTAATATTTTAATGATAGTTTTAACAAAATCTGTTATAATTGAAATAGTATTTCACTATTTTGGTTGTTTGTTGTGACTGTATTTTCCAATATACCTTCAGGGGTTTGCATATCTTTAAATATGTAGCAGAGGCGAGGTCAGATCTGACTAAGCTGATTAACAAATATCAAAAAAAAAATTGCTGTCACTAGAAACCATCCACTGTCGATACCCCGAACAGGACCGGTTCCATATTCATAATGATGGCCAAACCAGCTACACGCAATGCAGGAGGGCCCGCTCCTGCATACTCTCATACACTCACATACACTCCCGACTATAGACGCCCGTCTATAGTCGGGAGTTTCAACTATTGACACCAGTTGGAAGCAGGTGCACAAAGTTTGACGGTGAAGTAAAAGCTAAATCGATGGCGCTAGCAAAAATCGATGAAGTAAAGGATAACTCCCAATTTGCGCTCTTTGTCGACTTTTCGGTTGCAATTATGACAGTTTGCAGTAGGGCTATTTTTAACCACCATGAGCAGGCAGATGAGTTACCTCGGAAAGGAGCTGGGATGCAACAACCCAAGTTACAGCCAGTCAAAAGACTCATCAAAACCCCATTGTAAGACGAAATTAAGGAGTCGCAGCTAAACCAGGCCGAAGGGAAAACTTGGCAGAGTCTGGTGGTGAACCCAATTCCATACACAAGCAGCAGAAGAGAAGCTGTGGCAGGGTTTCGTTTAAAGACGGGACATAATTATCTACAACGGCACATGTACAGGATAGGTGTGGTGGAGAGACAGGTGTGTTCTCTATGCCTAGCAAATGAGATGGATGGCCAGCATATCCCAGTATGTTTAGCATTGACAGACGTCATCGCGAACGAGAGAAACAATTTACAATTAAATATAGACAATGTCACCATGGCAAAACTTTATTCGGCTGCTAGAAGACAATGACCTTGTCGCCAACGGCATAGGCGTTTTTTTTTTTTTTTAAAGTGTCCATATAGTGGTATAATTGAATTTCTGATAATTATAATTTCAGATTGTAGGAATGTTTGTTGTTGTTGTTGTTGTTGTGACTGTCGTTGGAATTAATTTTGATGACCCGTTATCATAAACCTTTCTTTGAATTCGTTAAATATTAGAAATTTAAATGGTTAATTTAAAAAAAATAAATGGTTTTGGAATATATTGTTTAAAGCAGTGGTTCCCAAACTTTTTCGGTTGGCGACCCTTTTTTATAAAAGCCCAGTGACCCGCGACCCCTCCGCTAATTTAAAAAGGAATTTTTAATAATGAAATTAAAGGAAAAAAATTAAAATAGTTTTTTTTTGTATTTTAAATGTTTATACATGTATAAAAAAAAGTCAAATAAATTAGTTTAATGCAATGGTTCATATTGCATGTTATTTACCAGCCTTAAAAATCGTGGGTGAGTTTTTCAAATTACTGTAGAGGACTCTATAAATTATAATAAATAAATAAATAAAAAACATTTAATTTATTTCTTTCTTTTGTTTTTAAACAAAGAAGAGTTGAAAATCCACTCTCGCAGAGATATGTAGACACAAATCGGACTAAAACTCGAAATGTTAGCATCGCCACTTTTGGGTATGAATGATACCACACCAGAATTGTGTGAGCGAATTTTCGTTAAAAAAGTTATATGCTGAGGAATCATTTCCCAAATCCAAAAATTCATTTGGATCTCATCAGGAATGTTGAACACATGAATGGAAAACATTTCCTTTCACATCCCATGTACGGCAGTATAGAAAAGAAGAACATCGTGATCAGAATCCACGTCTTTGCACAGTTCTTTGAACAGATAGCTCCAGATTTGATGTAATTTAATTTTAAGTTTGCGACCCCCCCAAAAAAACTTCGCGACCCACAGGCTGGGAACCACTGGTTTAAAGGAAGTATTCATTTCTGGGTTAGTCAGTGTCAATAGGTAGTTAACACAACTATAATAAGTCTTTTAATGCCTGCTTTTTGGATTTTATCTGTCTATTAATATATATGTACATGCTAATTATTTGATTTAAATAATTTTTCTTATGACATAGGGTACTATCTTCCTACACCTCACTTTTCTTTATCAACTGATTTATTTTCTAAAAAAAATTGTATATGGACCTAAATCTAAATGATTAAATAAAACTATATCTAACCTTTGTGAGTGTTTTTCCATTGAAATGTTTGTTACTTGTTTTCACTGAATTCATTTTTTTTTGCGGTGGGTTGATTTATTACTTCATTACCTTGATCGTGGCTGTTCTCGGGCATAGTTCCAGATTTTTCTTATTTCAAACGTGAGAAGGAATATATAT
>KZ651697.1:271777-287252 GCA_001010745.2 Gerris buenoi | reverse complement strand
AATAAAATAAATAAATAATCAAATGAAATAAATAAATAATATAAAAATAAAATAAAATAAGTAATATATAAATATATATAAAATTTGTATAACATAAACATTATTATAGAATTGAACAACCAGTTAAAAACAATTCTAGTAACAATAATATGGTAATAAAAACAATTAAATAAATAGTTAACATAAGAATAAAAGCATACCTTAATAAATGTTGGTAGTATGTGTATAAAAACATGTGGGGAAGAGAGCAGTACACGACGCGACGGATGCAAACGTTAGACTGAATCAGGGAGAGTGACGGAGAAAGAGAGGGGGATTTGTTTACAAAGTGTGTTTACGCGGAAAATAATGTTTTATTATCTTTTACCTATCGAACAACATGCTTTATTATTCAATATTTGTTTATATTTATTTATTCTTGATTTTAACTATAACACAATAATAAACATAAGCTAATAAAAATTATTACATATGTATTTATTAAAAACGTAAACATGACGTTATTTACGAAACTTTAAATTCGTTTTTTCTATATATACATATATATGTACTAGTTATATATTGGGTAAATAATTTTGATAACCCGATCAGCTGGTTAGCCACTTTATATTTATAAAATACAATCCGGTTTAGTGGCAATAAAATACATCATCAGAAGTTTTTTTTATATGTTTTGAGAATATCAGACCCATAAAATATTTCAAAGTATGCTTTTTAGCATTTTAAAAAACACCATCAATAGGGTACTACTTTAACTATACAGTCTGGCCTACGGACCCTCGCCGTGTGCTGACTAGCACACACTTGACCTGTTTATTTTTATCTAATTTGACTGGACTATACCTATTTACAAAATTTCAAGTTTCTAAGATTGCTAGAAGTGCCTTAGAATTATGATGAGTGAGTGACGAAATAACAAAACTTTAGGCTCATATATCTTATGTGTACTCTTAATTGCACAATCTAACAAAAAACTATACATACCTATTTTATAATTTCCTTTATTAAATTTTAATTATAGTTCACTCTCTTTAAGAATACAACTTTTCCACGGTGACAATTCAGTTCAAGTCGAGTTATTGTCGAGATAAAAACAGATCTAATTCCATTGCGAAGGATTTTCAAAAAAAAAAAAGTTGTTTGCTCACAAAACTTGATTTATCCCAGTTAGTTTGGAGTCTCAAACCTATAATGTGTAGGAGAAAAGTTCTTGGTCTAAACAGGAAAACCTAAAAACTTTTTGACAGAGAACATGTCTGCAGTTTTCCTTTACAAATTTCAAGGAGAATATGGAGTCATTTCTTTCAAGCGTAAAAAAGCAACCTTTTATTTTTTTAAGGGCATCTTATTATACAAGTTGTAAACAAAAAGTATTATTCTGTGTGAAAATAAAGCATAGTATTGTTAGAAAAAAAAATTATTTAAAAAAGTTAACCTCTAAATTGTCTCTCTGTCAGTGGCAAGTTAAAAGTTTGACGATAAATTTAATGGTGTAGTATAAATGTTATATCTTGCATATCCTTCACTTATTCGATAACTTGAAACTAAGATATTTATTATTGTATAAAATAATGTTTATACAACTTTCTGAGCCAATTAATTTATAACCGTGTGTGTAAATTCAATTTCTTTCGTTATTTGTAACCAGATAAAAGGTTTTTAGGAGATTTTAGGTAGGGGGTTTTAAGGACCCTATGTGCCTCTGGTGGAGGGGCACATAGGACCACTTCTGTTTATTTAGAAAAACAAATTAAATTCTTAATTTTTATTCTGTCAAAATCTTTTCTTTTTTTTATCTGTCAAAATTGTTTTGATTTTTCACACGAATTTAAGTATCAATTTAGCAAAAGTTAAAGAGCACTGACGGTTCAAATTAATTTAGGGCTATCTGCGGGTTACTTTTGATAAACTATAAAAATTGCATTTAAATCTGATAAGTACTTTTAAAGCTATAGGTGTAAATAAATGNTATTTTACTTTTTGTTTGGTCGTAAAGCTAAAAACTATAATGCATACAAAGACATAGCAAATTAGGTATTGCTGTAAAGATCCATAAGAATAGTAAACAATTGCATTAATAAATGCTTAAAATGCTTATATAAGAAAAGATGAGGGACAGCGTAGAAGAAGGAGCTTTTGTTTACATCTACGTAGGTGTGTTTATTCAGAGACTAAGTTATTTATTTATTATATTTAACCTTTAGAACAAACTTTATTATTCAATGTTTGTTTTTATCTTCTTTAACTATACAATATAACTATACATATAATAATACTAATAATAATCAATTTATCTTTATTTTATAAGCTTGTAAAAATTTATTGGTCAAAGAGTAAATATGAAGTTATTTATGTTTCTTTTTTATTTGATTTTTATACATGATAATTTTTCTCAGAAAAAAGGAAAAATGTGAAGAATAATAAATATCCAATTTAAAGAGCATTTGAGTAAGGTTTTAAGCACCCGAATCGGAAATTAAATCAGTCAATAATTGCACACGCCATGAGAGCTCAAAGTNCATCATCAGAAGTTTTTTTTATATGTTTTGAGAATATCAGACCCATAAAATATTTCAAAGTATGCTTTTTAGCATTTTAAAAAACACCATCAATAGGGTACTACTTTAACTATACAGTCTGGCCTACGGACCCTCGCCGTGTGCTGACTAGCACACACTTGACCTGTTTATTTTTATCTAATTTGACTGGACTATACCTATTTACAAAATTTCAAGTTTCTAAGATTGCTAGAAGTGCCTTAGAATTATGATGAGTGAGTGACGAAATAACAAAACTTTAGGCTCATATATCTTATGTGTACTCTTAATTGCACAATCTAACAAAAAACTATACATACCTATTTTATAATTTCCTTTATTAAATTTTAATTATAGTTCACTCTCTTTAAGAATACAACTTTTCCACGGTGACAATTCAGTTCAAGTCGAGTTATTGTCGAGATAAAAACAGATCTAATTCCATTGCGAAGGATTTTCAAAAAAAAAAAAGTTGTTTGCTCACAAAACTTGATTTATCCCAGTTAGTTTGGAGTCTCAAACCTATAATGTGTAGGAGAAAAGTTCTTGGTCTAAACAGGAAAACCTAAAAACTTTTTGACAGAGAACATGTCTGCAGTTTTCCTTTACAAATTTCAAGGAGAATATGGAGTCATTTCTTTCAAGCGTAAAAAAGCAACCTTTTATTTTTTTAAGGGCATCTTATTATACAAGTTGTAAACAAAAAGTATTATTCTGTGTGAAAATAAAGCATAGTATTGTTAGAAAAAAAAATTATTTAAAAAAGTTAACCTCTAAATTGTCTCTCTGTCAGTGGCAAGTTAAAAGTTTGACGATAAATTTAATGGTGTAGTATAAATGTTATATCTTGCATATCCTTCACTTATTCGATAACTTGAAACTAAGATATTTATTATTGTATAAAATAATGTTTATACAACTTTCTGAGCCAATTAATTTATAACCGTGTGTGTAAATTCAATTTCTTTCGTTATTTGTAACCAGATAAAAGGTTTTTAGGAGATTTTAGGTAGGGGGTTTTAAGGACCCTATGTGCCTCTGGTGGAGGGGCACATAGGACCACTTCTGTTTATTTAGAAAAACAAATTAAATTCTTAATTTTTATTCTGTCAAAATCTTTTCTTTTTTTTATCTGTCAAAATTGTTTTGATTTTTCACACGAATTTAAGTATCAATTTAGCAAAAGTTAAAGAGCACTGACGGTTCAAATTAATTTAGGGCTATCTGCGGGTTACTTTTGATAAACTATAAAAATTGCATTTAAATCTGATAAGTACTTTTAAAGCTATAGGTGTAAATAAATGTATGTTTGTGCGCATGTGGAAAAAAACAACAAATAGGCGCAGAAAGTTGAAACTTATGTGGAACCAACAATGGGCGAATTAGGTATGACCTATCACCCAAATTTCATTAAAATTGAACGAGTGGTTTTTAAGATATGGTGGCTCGCAAAAATTGAACGACAAACCGACAGAATACTAAAAGTTTAAGTTCATACTAAAGCTGCAATATGAATCTGGTTTATGTTTCAGAATAACTGAGAAGGTAGATGCTTCATTAATCGATTATGATGTAATATATTAAACTAAACTTTTTAACAAATCTTATCTTAAGTTAATATTGTATTAAATTTAAACCAAATCACCCGTGAAATTAATCAAAGGGTGAACAGGGTGACAGAAAAACACTCGCTTTTACAATATTTTGCAAACCATTGAAACTAGCCGCCATTTTAAATTTTTAATGGTTTAGGAACAAACCTTTGTCTGTCTAAACAAACCAGATACGAGAACAACAATTTGGTAAATACGTTTACCTTTCTGAGTATAGTTATAGGAAAAGATTGAAAGTTAACTGTCTCTAGACTCCAGGTACAGCAGTTTGATTTAGGGATCTTTTGGACTGTTTAAAATTACCATTGATGCCAAATATTTTGGTCATGATCGACAATTATTGGATTGGTCTTTGGCTGTTGGATAAACGTCGCATGACATTTGTTTTTGTCTTCCTAGTTACGGGGACGGGGGTTGGTTATTATTTATTAATATAAAGTTTGTCCTAGTTTTTAATACGTTTGCCTTAAGCTATTCAGTTTCTACAAAGAGGGTAACATTTATGCATAATTATATGTAAATACATGCATATAATCATATTACTTAAAAACAAAAAATAGAGAAGGGGAAAAAATAAATATTTCAAATAGATTTTTAAAGTCTAAAATTTACTCTCTTAGAAAACCACTTCTAAAGTAAACAGGACAATCATCAATTTCAATCTTAAGAGAGGTTAAGTTGATGATGGTGGTTAATGTCTTAATAATTTAAGTTATAAACTTTAAAATTCGTATATTTTTGGGTGGTTTAGGTTAGTTAACAAAGATAAAAAAAAAAAAAATGATTTAGAAAGTGTTGAGCTGTTAATGTGTTTTAAAATTCTCATGTGTGCTAAAATTCTCAGTTGAGGGACGGCAGAAGCAGAATCATAAGGTTTAGTTCAATCATAAAGGTATCTTGATTTATTGCGCTCCTAGGGCAGTATTGTGAGGAATCAAAGATGTAGCAGTTGGTATTTACGTGAATTTTGATGAAATTAGGAGAAGCCAGTCTCATTATGATTATTCGTTGTTTTCATATAGTAGTTGTAGGTATTATAATTATTTGGTATGGTCAAATTGGAAGGAAAAATAACTCTTTGCGAAAAGGTAGGCTTATCAATTTTTAAGTGTAAATAAGTGAATATTAGTATTTAAGAATCCAAGTTAATTAATGATTGTTAAATTCTGTTATTGATCATTTTAAATTTTTGTAATGTTTTATCTATGTAAAGTAATTTGAAAAACAAAACAATATTTTTAAATCAATGTTAATCGGTGTTTCAGGCATGAATTTGTCAGGAGAAGGTCAAAATATAGCCAAATGCTAAAAACCTAGTTATTTTTAAAACTTTTTAACCCCTCAACAAGCATCTGAAGACAAAAAATTTGCACACTGTTTTGTCTCTGTTTGTCCTAGCCTTATACAATCCATAAAATCAGAAGACTACATGATAAGAGGGACAAATTCTAGCAAACTACATTATAGATAATTTTGTGTAATTTAATAGCTATTTACGTACCTAGAGCAGTAAGGGTGTTATTACAGGCTGAGGGCGAAGTTTGAAAGCACGAGTGCGTTAAACGCCCGAGGCTGCTCGTGGTGCGTACACTATTTTATCGCCCACCACATGTAAACTAAGTACAAAAAACTATTTTGCCGTAATCTTCAAAAACAATAAATGCATTTTAAGGTTAAATCATTACCAAAACAAACCGCAGTTATAAAAATATTGATTGTTTACGAATTAAACAGCTGACGCGTAGAACTAATAGCGCTTCCTACGCCGCGGCCCGGCCAGGAAGCGGCCGCTTCTCGAACTACTAGCGGCCCTGTAATGGAAAAACCATGCATTATTACCGTCCCCAGGAATGTAATATGGAACATTACCGGCCGCTCAGGATAGAAATGTTTACAAGTGGAGGGCGATAAATATATTTTTAGAACCTTGATATTTGATAATTAGACACTTCTTATGACATAAAGATGGCCCAGAAAGGGATTTTACAATTTTACCTTTAAATTCAAGATTATCTTTTTCTAACTACCGTCCTATCTCTATTTGTAATGTGTTTTCCAAAGTTTTCGAGCGGGAAATCCACTCCCACCTAACACCTCTTATCAATCCAATGCTCTCTCCTCATCAAAATGGATTCCACCCAAATCGTTCTACGACTACTAACCTAATATCCTTTCTTTCTAATGTCGGTCCTATGGTCGCTCGAGGCCAGCAAGTCGATGCTGTCTATTTTGATTTCGTTAAAGCTTTTGACAGAGTTGACCACGGCATACTCTTATCTAAGTTAGAAGCTCTAAACTTCCACCCTGCTTTAATAACCTGGTTCTGTTCCTATCTCTCTAACCGTGCCTGTAAAGTTCGTATCAATAATAAATTTTCCCGTTCCTACATTGCGTCCTCAGGTGTACATCAAGGTTCTATTTTTGGTCCCCTCTTATTTAATATCTTNGGGGACTTTTAGTATGTTGTACAGGACACTCAAATCAACAACTCTGCCAAGTTTCAAAACTTCGGGATTTTTTTCTTCTATTTTGACTGGGCTATTTGTGATTGCATGATAATTAATTCAGTTTAACACTTCGAATTAAGTTCATCAGCTAAAATAGGTCTCCAACTAGTCCTTTTTTATGGCAAGATTCACAGAGATTTAAATAAAGTGTAACTAGTTCAGTGCAGTTATGTTTTATATTTATTTTTTAGTCCATTCATCTTTAGGAGTTTTCTTAGGAGTCTACCATTAAGGATACTTGGACGAATCCGAAAACATTGAGGACAAAAAAAGTTTTCCTCTGTGCCATGTAACGACGTTACATAGCAGCAACTCAAGTCATGCTTCTAGCAGCAACTGATAATTACTCATCGTGACCACTCTTACTGAATGAAAAAAACTACCGTGTGGGCACACATGGGATGGTTCGGCACCGATCGGGACGCCCACGCTGCCGGCCCAAACGTTATATGCAGAACGTGCCACCCAGCATTTTTTGCTCATTTTGCTTAGTGTGGATGTGTCTTAATATTCACTAATTTTCAAGATNACATGTACAAACAAGGTCTTCTCGAAATCCTAGCCAAATACTCCGATCACCGCGCCGTATATACCGACGGCTCGCGGACTGACACAGGCACAGGATGCGCCCTCTATTGTGGTCATACGAGCAAAGCGTGGCCCCTGCCAAGAACGGCAAGCGTGTACACCGCCGAGCTCTATGCCATAGAGAAATGTCTGCACTATTGCAACACCGAGATGACCGAGAGCATTATAGTCTGCTCAGACTCGCTCTCGGCCCTACAATGTATTAAGAATAGGTACTCCGACGACCCATTAGTGCAAAAGATTTTTACACTGTTCAGACTGTTAAGGTTGTCGGGAAAAGACGCGGTGTTCGTCTGGGTTCCCGGCCATGTTGGCATTAAAGGAAATGAGGCCGCTGATAAAGCGGCAAAGGAGGCGGCGGCAAGCCCAGCTGTGAATGTCCCTGTCCGGCCCGGAGACGCCAGGAACTGTGTCCTGGACTCCGTTTGGACCGGGTGGCAGTCCGTTTGGGACGCTACTCCCTCCCAGTTAAGAAGAGTCAAGAATAGAGTTCGGGGGTCGATCGACCTCCAAGCCTTTACTAGGAGGGAGAGCGTTGTTCTCACCCGCTTACGGTTGGGTCACACCCAACTATCACACGGGTACCTCCTCCGTGCAGAAAGGGAACCCAGGTGCAGACATTGTCTTTCAGCAGCATTGACGGTCAGCCACATTATTGAGGATTGCAACACCCTCGCCCCTCTTAGGGCCGAATGTGGATTACCGTCAAATGTATCAATAGTGCTAGAGGGTAACTCGCCCTATCACCGGAATGCCCTCGACTTCCTTCGAAGAGCAGGGCTATACGGAGAAATTTAGGGCGCATCCACCAGTGAGCAATGAAATGTAATTGAATATAGATGTGGTCTTATAAGGACTCCTCCATCACCACCAAGGCAATCTTTTTAGCCTGGGTGGACATATTCGGCCTCGCTGGCTCGAGGTTCCGAATAAGAGGGGTCCGTTTCATCCGTTTATTTATTTATTTCCTTAGTTTAATATAATTAGTTAAGTTAGTTAAGGTTCCACCTTCGCCTGTCACGGTTATATGTTTCCCCCGTTGACAGGCTCCTAGATCCCTCTGGCCGGGGTCCTGGATGGTGGGGCCTCTAGTTTAGATAGTAAATTCTATTTATTTGTATATAGTTAGGTTTAGGGTCTAGGATAGGTTAATTAACGGCTCCACCTTCGCCTGTTACGGTTATATGTTTCCCCCGTTGACAGGCTCCTGGATCCCGCTGGCCGGGGTCCTGGATGGTGGGGTCTCTAGTTTAGTAAGTAAGTTTTATTTATTTGTATATAGTTAGGTTTAGGGTCTAGGATAGGTTTATTAACGGCCCAACCTTTGCCTGTCACGGTTATACGTTTCCCCTGTTGACAGGCTCTTGGATCCCGCTGGCCGGGGTCCTGGATGGTGGGGTCTCTAGTTTAGATAGTAAGTTTTATTTATTTGTATATAGTTAGGTTTAGGGTCTAGGATAGGTTANCACCTTCGTCACGTCCTTTCTTTGTTTTCTGATCGTCTGTGATCTGCATTTTATTGAAATTTTTAGTTACCTTAATTATTAAGTTTTAACTGTTTGTTACCTAGTTATCTAAATGTTTATTATTTATTTATGTATTCTATCGTCTTGTTTTTATTATTCTTAGTGTCGATATTAGTGCAAAATGTTACAATATTATCCATTATTTATTCTTTTTTAACGTTCACTCTTAATTATGATATAGCTCTACTTACTAATGTATATTTAATACTGCTGTTAAATTAGCTAATTTCACAAGCGTTGTGGTGTTTTTTAAATAATGTTTTATTTGGCTGTATATATTATTCCATAGATGTATATTATATTATATTGAGAGCCCTCTCTCGTGGCGAAAGCTGTAGAGGGCTCGTAAAAAATGTCTGTAAATAAATAAATAAATAAATCTTTTAATCCTTATTCTTGAATTGCAATTATTTAAATATTTCTTTCTACAAAATTTCAAGATTGCCTTTCGCTCCACTTCTGGAATCATTTTGACGGGTCTAGAGCATCGTGGTGTTAACTCGAAGCAAAAACTAGATTAACTGACAATTACTGAAGGCTTAAAGTCATTCTTTTACTGGAAGCTTTTATTTTCAATTTTCAGTATTTGGAAAACAGAGCAAAAGTTGTGGCTATATAGTCCTTGAACAAAAGTCCGACTTCATTCTCAATCCATTAAAACTTTGTTTTAAAGCAATTTATTTTTTCTTTAACTTCTCTCGCCCCTCCCCTCACCCCCCACTCTTTGATTATAGACTTGTGTTTTTGAAGTTTAAGGTTTGAAGCGTTGTGCGAAGATGAAAATTAATGTCGAAGTGAAGTTAGAAAGTTGACAGGAGAAAGCTAGAGGAGAAGCTTGGTTTTTTGTGTTCAAGACCTTGGGTTTTTAAAACGTTTCAGACACGAATGTTGTCATGAAAGTTTTGCCAGTATGTACCAACTTATTAAACAAACGAAAGAATGTTGCCAGTATGTAATAGTAATAACTTATTAAACAAAGAAACAATTTTATCTACAATTGGTACGAAATTTTAACATTATATCTCTGTTTAGATGCGTAGAATGTATGATTCTCTACAGAAATGCAATACCTGTGACAGTTTTAGCTTCCTGTAATCAGAAAGTGAGTTAAAATTTTACAACAAAATGCACACCACTAATAAGTGAAGAAAAAAAATATGCAAACATCTAATAATAAAATGTAAGAAGTCGTAGGTAGAGGTTCTCGGAAATTTTCCTCACCAAATATATAACAACTGACAATAATATAGACAACTGATAAAATAATTAATATTTAATATGTTTCAAAATGTAAATAAAATCTCTTCTATTTACCTTTTTTAAAAAAAATGCTTATATATAACTTTTGAACCATGCAATTTTTTTGATGGAGCTTATTGTATTTTTGTTCTTTTTGTTAATGTTTTTATACGTACTTTATTTGTTGTTATTGGTGAAAAATTTCCGAAATTATTTAGCATTAGTTTCAATATTCAAAGGCAGATTTTTTTTGAAATGGCGGTAACCTTAAAAACTGTGGTATTTATTCGTGGCACAGACTATCCAACTGTACAATTGTATTCTAACAAGTAACATCAGGTTTAATAATTCTTACTTCCTCGTGTACATAGAACATCTAGGGAGAAAATATTGTGATGGCGCAAAAATTAGATTTTTGTGATTTTGATAGATTTACAGTTTAAAGGTCCCAAAAAGTGGATTTAAAAGAATGTCTACTAGTTTTCTATCGTCCAGAAGCTAGGGCCATAAACTACTGGGTTTTTTCGATGAATTTGGACATATGTTTTCAAAAAACTGAAGATAAGAACTGAATATACGAGTATGTTAGCTCTAAATTTGGGGGCCTTCCCCCAAAAAAATTAAAAACTTGAAAAAAAAAAATGTCGAAACGGTTTCAACAATTATTTAGATTGAACAAATTCTAATATAACCACATAAGTTGTTTTATTGGGAAAAGTTCTAATTTCATAAAATCGAAAATGTATACACATTTTAAATGTCTAAAAATAAATATATTAAATTAGATATTATTAAATTTAAATTCATTCTTATGTTTTATATGAAACTTATATATATTTTTTTCATGTCCCCCGGTCTCATTTTCTTCTATTTTTTCGTTTAATTTTAACAATTGAGGTAAATAAATGTTTTAAGTTATTATTGTGCAGAATAATTGGGTAAGAGGATTATTTTATCTGTTAAATTTAGGTTTTTCCGAAGATGAGAATTTTCTTTTTAAAATTAAAAAATAGAAAAACCGAGGTGAGTTTAGAATTCCAAATATAACCAGAAGAGATAAAAGGAGATTGGCAATCAACGTTTCATTTTCATCTTTCGTTATCTTTTCTTTCTTTTTTTTATCAGCTTTTTAGTGCTTAAGACTACGCAGTCTGAAATGAGAAATGCATCATTAGAGTTCTTTTTACCTGACTTTAATTTTATCGGAGATTTTACAAGATAGAACACTCCGTTTCTGTAGAATTTATACGATTATGCCAGGTACGCACTTAGTACATTGAATGGAAATTGTAGTTTAGAGTATTTATATATATATACACTAGCTGAATACCCGTGCTTCGCTACGGGGTGTTTTATTTTTAATTTATAAACTACCATCNTATGACTGAAGATGACCCTAAAAAAAGGGTTGAAACGTCTCATATAAGAAAAATGGAATAAAATTGTTTTTTATTACACCTAAAAGAAATCCATTCAACAAGAAAATATTTTAAATAATTGAAAAGGTGTTAATCTCAACGTTTTTACATAATAAATTTGTAGTCATCATCCCTTTTATTTGTGATTGCATGACAATTAAATCAGTTTAACACTTCGAATTAAGTTCATCAGCTAAAATAGGTCTCCAACTAGTCCTTTTTTATAGCAAGATTCACAGAGATTTAAATAAAGTGTAACTAGTTCAGTGCAGTTATGTTTTTTATTTATTTTTTAGTCCATTCATCTTCAGGAGTTTTCTTAGGAGTCTACCATTAAGGATACTTGGACGAATCCGAAAACATTGAGGACAAAAAACGACGTTACATAGCAGCAACTCAAGTCATGCTTCTAGCAGCAACTGATAATTACTCATCGTGACCACTCTTACTGAATGATAAAAAAACTACCGTGTGGGTACACATGGGATGGTTCGGCACCGATCGGGACGCCCACACTGCCGGCCCAAACGTAATATGCAGAACGTGCCACCCAGCATTTTTTGCTCATTTTGCTTAGTGTGGATGTGTCTTAATATTCACTAATTTTCAAGATGGTGACGAGTTTTGTGATACTTTAAAGGCTACATTCCATTTTGAAAATAAAGAGGGAAATCTACAATAATAAACATTAATTTGATCCCAATATGTTTGTTTCAACTTCAAATAATCTGCCGTCGTAGTTTTTGATGAATAACCTGATTATGATAAAAGATAACTAAAAACTCTAATTATATTCAAATTTATTAACATTATATAATTTTTTTGTATTCCATCATTTCTTACCCATTAACACTTTTCATGTTTGGTTTAATCAGAAATTAATTAGATCTACTTAAAAAAATTAATTAATTATAATTGGACAAAAATTAAATTACGTAACTGGACTATAAGGGGTAGAATGCACAGGAGGAAGAAAAAAGGGGTTGTTGGTTATACCCAATTTTAGCCACGGAGAATGAAACAATTTTCATATAAAATTATAATGTTGGGAAGAACTTTTATTTAGGTTTACCTTAAGTTAAATTAATTGAAACTCGACTCCTATTTAAAATTTTGAACATGAGAAAGGAAGGAGTGTATAAGTTTGTTCTTAAAAACTCCCTGGAACTTCTAGAAAATTAGGATGAAAATCTATTCCTAATAGGGTAGCAATAAAGGTATGGGAGTGAGGATAAGCAAAACACCTGGAACTAAATTAATTATAATATAAGATGTAGCAAAACACGGATATGTAGCTAGTACCATGGGTATGAGGTGAGCAGTAATGATAAATTTAAAGAAAAGAGGCGATTGCTTTTCACAGTATTTGTCCCTTTTCTCGTATTTGGTAGTAAATGCAAAACAATGGATTCGTTTGCCAAATCACAATTAAAGAAACATTGTTTCCACAGAGGTGCTAATTAATTATAGTAAAACATTTCGCTACAATCGACACTAGTAACAATTTTTAATGTAGGCAGTGACGTTCCTGTTGTTATTTAAAATTAAATTATTTAAAATTAGTCAATGCAAAGTTAGTTTTTACTCTTTGTTCGTTCTATATGCAACGTAAAGTAAGAACGAACCCAATTGATGAACGCAATACACAAAGAATTTTAAGACAAGAAATTTAAAGACAGATTGACATCCAACACTGATAAAATAAATTCAGTGATAAAGCTTCCAGGTATAAAACAAACGGCTTTTATTTGTTTTCCTGAATGTGAACTGAAACTAGAGTCAACTTGATATCCTGTTAAATTTAGGAACGCAGCAGCGTTCCGCCCCGNTTTATTAAATATTTACTGGAACAGTGCCGCGCGGTTCCAACTTTTTGATATTTATGGTATTTTTCTTAATTTGGTCTTTTCTTTGCGAGGAAGCTATGTGCCACATTAATTGGCAGAGTATTTTTATTTAGCTATGCATATTTTGATTAGTGTAATAAATATCTATAATATTATTGTCTCTACAGGGTGATCCACGATAAAATTTCATAAAGAAACTGGCAGATTCTATGGATCCAATAAAACAAAAAAAAAAAAAAAAAATCGAGTAAGCATATGCCCATATCTCAATAGTCTCGAGATATCGATTTATTTATTATGTGAAAATTTTCGACGTACCTAGAACAGCTTCGTTTTCAAGATAATCGCAAAAAACACTATTTTTGGACGTTTAGTTTAGCATTACTTATTTAATTCTCAAATAGTATGCTTTTGCTTTTTACCGTAATACTCCTTGAAGGAAACTTTATAAAGCATATAATTTTTCGTTTAATTACACCTCTTGTCAGCGCTGCACGACAACTCCCTGATTTTCAGCGAAATTTCAAAATGCCCAAATTTCAAATGTCCTTGCCACTTTATTAGTCAATCCCCTAAGGTAATCACTATCAACGCTCAATTTTTAAAGTTTATTTTTTAGAGTGTAAAGAACTGCAATTGGTGTAATTCGAATCTCTTCAAGATTTGCTTCAAGTAGTATTACGGTAAAAAGCATGGTATTAGAGAGTTGTAAGGATAAACGTCAAAAAANATTCAGTGATAAAGCTTCCAGGTATAAAACAAACGGCTTTTATTTGTTTTCCTGAATGTTAACTGAAACTAGAGTCAACTTGATATCCTGTTAAATTGGTAGTTTTGCTGCTTCCTTAATATAAATTGCTCAACATAATTATTAATGTCTCTAAACAAAGATCCATTCCTCTTTACACGATTTATTTATACTGTCAAATTGGCACTACTGAGATGCAATGCAAAAATAACAATAATCTAATGAAGCGACTCAAATAAAAATGCAATGAGATGTAATTCAATGCCAAGTCTTTTACACACTACTGATAATTTGCGGATATCACGTTAAAAGTAATAGTTTAATTTTTAATGATTTAATAATTATTTTTGTAGAATCAGAATATTCTGGATTATAACTACATCATTAAAAAAATTATAATCATTCAGTCTTGTTCAATCCGTAATATAATGCTGTGTTAAATGTAATAAAAAAACTACTATACGACCTTCCTAAGTGGCCACATTGGCGCTATCCTACAATATTTATTGTTATACAATATATATTGTTATACAATATATCTTATTGTGCATCTCTTCTCTCAAATTTTTAATTTGACTTTAAAAATTGATAGCCATTTATATCAAATCATGTCATTCTTTATTTTCACTTTTAGCAAATTTTCGAAGAAAATTAAGCTATTGCAATGGCTCGGTCGCCCCCCCCCCCTCCCCATTTTCTGGGAAAAAGTAACTTAATAATGCTCGAGGAGTCCGACGGTTTTACCAAAATATCATAACTAAGTTCGCAGACAATTTTACAATGGAAACTGAATCCATGATTCATATTCGTATGCAGCTCTCAAGTTAAAATTAAATTAAGTTAATATCATAGTTATTAAGTTAATAATTCAATTGTCCGTTTGTGCTGTATAGTTACATACTTTTCAAGGCTCTTAGCCCTAGGCTCCTAGGTCTCCCCGACACAAGCCGCCAGGCCCAAGATCTTGCCTCACTCGTTCGCTTGGCTTTCACGAGGTTGTTCATCGCATAAGAATATTCTATGTTAAAATTATGTTTTCATTCGGTGAGAAAAACATAAACTGTTGCATCTATTTAGGAACTAAATGTTCATCCTCTGGGTTTCTTATCACAGCAAAAATACAAATTCAAAAGTTACAAGTTCAAAAGTTAACTTCAGCAATAGCAAGGTTAAAAGTTAAAAGATGTTTTGTGTAGGTATAAAACAAACTAGCTTTTTAACCACTTATATTGAAAAAGTCTGTTTTCAGGTCTACACAATCATGTGGAGCATATTTTTAGGGTCTTATAATATACTAAGAAATTATAGAAATTTTAAACACTTATTTTAAATAATTCAAATTACAATTATCAATAACTACGGGAGACATACAGAGAAAAATAAACCCCCGCACCGGGAATCGAACCACGGGACCTCTGTTTACCGTACAGGTGCTCTTACCATCTGAGCTAT
>KZ651697.1:236128-252493 GCA_001010745.2 Gerris buenoi | reverse complement strand
TTTTTTTTAGAATAATACATTTTTCTTATGTATTAAATAGGTTTATAATTTATTATTATTATGTTTGATTATCCGATTGTTAACAAAATGTATATTTAATAGTTTTATGAAGAAAGGTTGTTATATAAAAAAAAAAGTAATCATGTATCTTTTAAAGTGTTCATAGATAATTACACATAAAGCAACACATTGTGACAAAATAAAATTGGATAGTGAATGGGTATTTAAATTACATTGTTTTATACTGAAGTAGAGCGGTATAGACTAAACCGTGAGAGCTTGCAAGTGTGGGTGGTACGAATTCTACCTCCCTCCCTAACTTACTCCTCTTAAGTTTTCTTTTGTCAAATTTAATTTGCTGATGGGTTGCTTTAGGTCTGGGAACTCATTGTGTTAGAAGACAAAAACAGTGATTACACAGGTCCTGAAAAAGATAAGCACAAAACGAACAAATTCTGACAACTAAAACTGTTTATTTTCAAGTATTAAGAAATGAATACTTCTAATTAAATCAATTTCACGGTAAATTATTTGTATTCTTTTTAAAGTCTAAATATATAATCGCTGATGCCAACCACTCACACCGTACCAAGCCACATTAGATAATTTAAGCTCTTTGTACTTCAATAGCCCAGATATCAATGAAATTTCAATTAACATAATCGAGTCTATCAAAACAGCCGCAGAACAAACAGGAATGTGTTCACAATTCACACTCCGGACCCGGCATAGAGTACCTCGTAAAGCTAAGCCACCCTGGTATACAGAAGAATGTCACTCCCTAAAAGCAAGGGCTCGTAAAGCTCTACGTCAATGTAAGGAATCAAATTTCAGTAATGATAGCATTGTCGCTTACAAAGAAGCGAAAAGAAATTTTAAGAATAAGGCTCGCTCAGCTAAGTTATGTTTTGAAAAATTCCAGCTCGATGCACTAGCCAATATTAATAATTCTGGAGAATTTTGGAAAACAATTAAAAAACTATCTGGCAACAAAAGAACCCCCAATGAAATATCTTTAGAGCAATGGGAAAGCTTCCTAAAGTTTTGTTACCCTGAAGTCTCTTACAAGGAGTGTACATTTTTTGTAGTCGGGCATCCCTATCTAGACAAGCCTATAACTAGATCCGAGCTCGATACAGTAGTAAAGAATAGCAAATCCAGTAGTGCCGCAGGTCCTGATAGAGTTTCCTACGTCTTCTTTAACCCTTTAAGGACCAGCAAAAATGTCATACGTTACCTAGAGGCTTTGTGGTACAACTGGTGTACCACCAATTTAAAAATATAAGAAAACATCGATATATGTTTTTTTTTGTTTTGCTGATATATTAAATGCGTTTACAATCGATTCTAACTTCAATAGTATCGCTACAGTGAAGAGTGTTCGAGAATCCACCATTCTGGTACAACACTTGTACCAGAAAACACGCGTGATCTCATTTTTGTCCCNCAGGCAGAAATTTTGGATTCCAAGAATACGGCAAGTAGTCAAGAAAGTCGTCAGTAGGTGCATGGAATGCCGAGTCAAAAAAGCCAAGCCAAATCCACCTTTAATGGCGGCATTACCAGCTTGTCGCTTAGGGCACCATATGAGACCTTTTACATTTACAGGTTTAGATTATTTTGGTCCTTTACACGTGACTATTGGAAGAAGACGCGAGTTGCGTTATGGCGTTTTGTTCACGTGCTTAACAGTACGAGCTGTGCACCTGGAGATTGCGAATTCGTTAACCACTGATAGCGCCATACTTGCCATTAGAAGATTTATAAGTCGCAGAGGGGAGCCGAAAGAATTCTGGTCAGACAACGGCACTAATCTTCGAGGGGCCGAGAGTGAACTCCGTAGAGCTCGCTTGGAGATCAATCAGGACAGACTAGAACAAGATCTAGCTCGGTACCACGAGACGAAGTGGAAATTCATATCCCCGGCGTCACCACACATGGGTGGTGCTTGGGAAAGATTAGTAAGATCAGTAAAGACGGCACTAAATGCCATTATGTCGGATAGAGTTGTCAGAGAGGAGGTGCTTTCCACATTAATAGTGGAAGCGGGAAATATTGTAAATCAAAGACCATTGACGGACGTACCCTTGGAGTCAGAAGCTGATGAGGCGCTTACGCCGAATCATTTTCTGAAGGGGTCATCAAGTGGAGCACCATCACCTGGTGTTTTCACTGATGAAGACCTAAACCTAAGACGTCAATGGAGAATTGCAGAGCGATTGGTTGACCACTTTTGGCACAGATGGGTACGCGAGTATATGCCAACATTAACGCGAAGAACTAAGTGGCAGAAACCAAGTGAACCAATTAAGGAAGGTGACCTGGTGGTGCTAGTAGACCAGAAAGGCAAAAGAAACACTTGGCCAAGAGGAGTGATCGCTGCCACTTTCCCCGGACAAGATGGTCAGGTGAGGGTTGTTGATGTCCGGACAGTGACGGGTGTACTTCGCAGACCAGCGACTTCGATCGCAAAGATTGACATACACTGATCAACATACTCTCTGGGGTGGGAAAATTGTAAATAATTTATTTAGCTTGGTTGCAATGACATTTTGTTGTTTTGTTGTCAATTATTAAAAAATATATTTTTGTCAGTTGCCTTCTTCGAAGTGACAACGACATACGTGAGTTTTGTCAATTCCCTTTTTCTTTCTCTATAATTAAGCATTATTGTTTAAGTCCTTTGCTCGCCACTTTGGTATTATTCAACACCTGCTATTACTATATGCTGACGATATTGTAATATTAGGGTCGTCATGGTGTGACATCCAAGAAAAGCTAAGGATCTTAGAAGAGTACTGCCACCACAATTATCTTACCGTCAACACAAACAAAACTAAAATTGTACAATTTAGAAAAAGTGGGAAAAGTCCAAAAATAAAACAATTCCAGTATCATGGTGAAAAAATAGATATCGTTAAATCCTATATCTATCTAGGAGTTCCATTTTCATACTCAGGCCGATTCACCCAGGCAGCACACGGTTTTAAATCCAAAGCAGATTTAGGTCTTAGCAGAATACGAACCATCTTATCGAAAGGCAAGTCGGATAGTTGGTGTACAAAAATTAAATTATTTAACTCGCTACTAGCTCCTGCGTGCCTATATGCTGCTGAACTTTGGGCGCCCAGGTACATTGATCTAGTCGAATGGATCCAAACGAGATCAATGAAGCACCTGCTTCACTGGCCTAGATCTACTCCACATTATATTGTGAGATCTGAACTTGGTCTCCCTCCTCTCTGCGTAAAAGTCCTTAAAGCTATGCTGAAATGGGTCGTAAATATCCAGGATTTTTAGGATTTTATATCCTGGATTTTTGGTTACTTATTTTGGTTCATTTTGACATATACGGCCGATTTAAACAGTTATTTTTTTATTAATTAAAATCTCATTATGGATAATCAACAGCTGATTTCTATCGTCTACGACGAAATTATAAATTATTCGTTCATTCCAAATAATAATTGTCCGTAGAGATGGTGAAATTCGCCTATTGTTTTTTATTCCTCTATAGTCCGACTTGTTTCTCTCTTGTCTTCGTCTAAAGAGGAATATTTTTCTAAAAAGTGCAAATCACTATCTATTTTAGCGACAGGAAAAGTGAAAGTGATAGGACGGGTAAGGGATAGGGGGGCGACTATAGGATTTTATTAGTAGTAATAATTCGGATGCATCGGACGAGGGTAAGAGGGTCGGTAGGCAACGGCCGACCTGGCCGGGCATTAGTCTGCCACCAGGCAGTCTGACGAGTACCTCATGCACGAAAGGATCTTATAATGAGGATACTATCCTATGCCTTAATATTAAGAATTTTAAAATGATCTAACCTTTTTAAATTTAAATCATTACTATAATGATGTAAAATGGTTGGAAACTAACCACCACAGCAATCAGCTGAACTGAACACTATCTCCCGAAATTTATTGAATTGGACTCATTGTATACTGATTTCTAATATAGATATATTTATTATCTACCGCCTGCATTTGGCACTTTAGCCATTATACCTCTGACACTCCAGTAAAGAGAAGATAGACGGAAGTGAAAGCTTTTTCCTTCTACGTTCAGTCGCTACTGCAGCAAGGCTTCCGATGTTACAAATTGGGCATGCAGGAGTGGTTATTACACCGATACGGTTATGATGTAATCATGTTTTCCTAGATATTCATTTTCAGTAGCTAATCAAAAGATGGCAGTGAAGATATGACGGGCAAGGTATCTTGGTTATTAATGAGTTCATTGTATCGCCGGTATCCCCCCAAACAGTATTGAGACGAACCAGCCATCAATTCCGGCATGTCGTATAAAGTAATGAATCCAGTCATATCAAAATTTCAACGTACCAACATTGGCCAAGTCTAGCTTTCAAACTGCAACTGTGGCTCATCTTATAATAATAATAATATATATTTATTCCAACATATGTAATACATAATAATTTAGTTACATTGGTTCATTGGGATTTTGCCAAAACACGCTTATGCTTTGAATAAAAGATATTAACGGAAACAGAGGTATGGTCGTTGTTATTTCGAAACTGTGTGCTAATTATGGTATCTGTAATGTGTTTTATTTGCGTACAATTGGCTTGGCAAACTTCTCCTATATGTCCCGTTTGTAATGTTCACGAAACTTTAACGCATAGCCCAGAAAAAGCCGTGACGTTCAAAAATATTTTTAAATGTAAAATCGAAAGAACTTTAAACTTTTTGTTTTAGTACCCTCGACATTCCTATTGTTTCGATATAGGACTAGGTAGAACAAATATATTATATGTGGATTATTACAAAACAGAATGGTAAAATAATGCTGGAATAAATATAATATTTGATCCTTTTGTAAGTATTTCTAAAATGATAAGAATTTAGAGAGAGAGAGGAGATAAAACGATGTTACCCAGACTCAATCCTCTCTTAAAATGTTTACCTTTAATTTGCACAGCAAACTTCCACTATTTGAAAAACTTTCCAAGTGCATTTCAACATTTTCTTTATCCAATTTTTCTATCTATCGGCTCTAATATAATATTGATTTAGGTAGTTTACCCATATGGAAAAGGAAATGTATTTTCTAGGGAGAAAAATAACGTTTACTAAATATAATATTTTCTTCTTCAAATAGACAAAAACATTTTATATGATATTATTAAAGGGATTTCTAACCTTGTAAGTTTTTATGCGGTTTTAGCATACCCCACAATAAATTACAATAGTGATTTCTCCACACGCACTCAAATTTAAATTTCTAACCCCATATTAAAATAATATTAAAATCCTCTGAGACAACACCTATCAAATGGCCACACTTATAAAAATTACATAGAGATAGTAAAACTTTATAAAAACTCAAAATATTAGGCTGCAAAATATAAGGTTTGAAATTAGTTGTAATCAATATAAAACAACGTTACCTAAGTAAATAGTCCGTCAATTAGCGTGGCTCGTGAACTATTTCCTATACTTTAATGATTTTATGCTTATATAACCTATTATTGTCAATTTATTTAATTTTCCCGTTTTTTAAAGCTGTTAAAATTTTATATTGCTTCCTAGCATACAGAAGTATGGGAATCTATGTGATTATTACAAATAAAGTACATTTTTTTATGTCTCCAATTTCAGTAATTCCACACAAACTCTCAGTTCATGAACATTTTTGGTCCATTATCTGTCTGTCGATCTGTCACTCGCTCAAATTTTGTGAACATATCATAAAAACTACTCGTTCCATTTTAATGAAATGTAGATGGTTGGTCATAACCTATTTGCTTCTCTTCCACATAAGCAAACACATACATTATTTACAACTATGTATATCTTCAACAGAACCCATCTGATATTTATGAAATTCGCAGTCTATATGCTTCCGAGCTTACAAAATATAAGGGAAGCTCTGTGACATATTTTGATTATTCTTTTACAAACCTATATTGTCTAATTTATTTTTGATTCTTGTACACGAATACATATCTGCCACCATATTTATTTGCTTTACAACTTGCAAACAGCTCTTTATACAAATTAATAAAAATAAATCTCTCATCTATATAATATCTACTCTGAAATTCATATTCATAAATCCAGTTTATAAACCATCTAACGATTAAAATGATTTTTAAATTAAACAATCTAATGGTTCCTAACATAAAAGACAACCAACCTTTATTTATTATACAAGAATTAGTATTCATTTTTCTGCATGACGGAAAAACCAAAGGGAGGTTAAAAATTAATTTGTGTGCAAATATGCGTCTCAAGACGAAACTCCAAGACACCTTTTAGAAATAACTCTATTAAAATGTAAATTTTTTCTCCTTTCAAAACTCACAAATTGTTCCTAAAAAAACCAACAAAGAATTGTTAAAGCAACAAGGTCTTCACAAATTTTATGACGAGTAAATTATACAAACAGTCTTTGTCTAGTCATGGTGAAATATTTTAGACACAAGATGGTGGCTATAGTTATTTTTTTTTAAACGCTAAATCCCCTTAAAATTCTTATTATAGAGGGGGACCCAGTTTTAATGGGACAAAAAAGAAAACCTGGTTATGGCCCAAGATGAACAGAAAAAGGGTATATATATGCCTTATTCAATTCTCAATAATATTCAATATATTTCGATTTTTTGATAAATTGTTGCTTTCTCAAATAATATCCGTAATTATGCAAAAAAAAAACAACAACAAAATTTGCGGTTTTCACCATTAGAAATAGCATTAAATTTACAATAAAATGACTTACAATATAACTCACGTATTACATTTAATAATTACAAGATAAAAAGAACTTTTTATATACTACTTTTTTTAATTCAATTAATTCTATCTTTGTTTACTTGGTTTACTTATTCTTTTTCGCTGTCATTCAATGTTTACCTCTTAATAAAATACTCTGCCAATTAATGTGGCACATAGCTTCCTCGCAAAGAAAATACCAAATTAAGAAAAATACCATAAATATCAAAAAGTTGGAACCGCGCGGCACTGTTCCAGTAAATATTTAATAAAATCGGAGAAGTTTAAACATTTGTTAAAGAAACAAAGCCTCCAACAAGCGCCAAAAGTTAGCGCATCTATAATTTATTTAATAAAAAATATAAAACTGCAATCAAATCGTAGAAACCTCTGTACAAAGGCCGGGTCACACCTGTCCGCACCGTGCGCGCACCGTATGACGGCCGTGTGTTGGGCAACACTCGGTGAGGAATAAACCTAAGGAAATGTAAGGCATGGTCCACACCTTTCCGCACCGTGCTCTCACCGACATTTGGATTATTTTTGTTTACTTTTGACATTTCCTTAGGACAACACACGGCCGTCATACGGTGCGGGCACAGTGTGGCCCAGCCTTAAACCGGTCTTTTTTATTCCCCCTCCCCCTTAAACTAAAAATAACACAAAATATAATATAACAAAAATTAATCTACGATGCAAGAGCTTTTTAACGATATACATCACACTATAAAAGATTAACTTTAACATTTGTACCCCTGTACTCTAAAGGTACCAAAATTATATTTTTAAAAAACAAACAATACAAAAGGGCATTAATTTAACTAATAAATACTTAGAAATAAAAAACCTAATATCAAAAAAGTATTTAAACCCATTAACCTACAACAAAATTATAAATCGGTACAAAAGTACATGCACAAAATTTTTAAAAAATCAACAAATAAAATAGCTTTAATGTACATATCAAGGCCTTTAAATTGATATACGACACAATATTAAAAAACAAAAAAAGTGGTCACGTGACACGGCGCTCAGGAAAAAGTTTACTCTCATGTTCTCAGCAAGTAGGATGAACTAATGAAATAAAATATACTTAATTTAAAGAGCATTAGTGTGAGATTTAATCGCCGCAATCAGAAATAAAATCGGCCACATATTATAGAATCTATGGCCATTCAAAGACAAAAATGGAAAAAAATAAAACCAAAAACTAACAAAATGATCACCATCTAAGGTACAACCGATGATGATTCGACAAAAACGCATAGGACTAAAGTTGTAGATCTTTTAAAATCAGTTACCACTTGTGCTATCCTTTTTCTAATACGACTTACCGTTTAGCTGTAATAAGCTCCCAAACCAGCTTAAAAATCAAGTCGGCCATTTTAATTTTTTTAAGGGTGGAAGGAGGGGGAAAATTGAACTTTGTATAATTATTTTGGTTCACAATATGAACGTTGCGCGTCGAATGGGGCAAACCGCAAGTCTCTAGCTGTTCTGGAAGTGGGTAAACATTAATGTCAGTCAGTGAGTCAGTGAGCAATGCGGCTATGTAGTATAAGACATATTAATTTAGTACGTTTTGAAGTGCGCAGAAGGTTGAAATCAGACAGGTGCTATCTGCAGGCTACTTTCAACAAACCATCCAAATTTTATAAAAATCTGATGATTACTTTAATAGATATAGCTGTAAATAAATGTATGTTTGTGAGCTTGTAGAAGATAAACTAATAAGCGCAGAAGGTTGAAACTTATATGGGACCAACAATGAGCTAGTTATGACCTACCTCCCAAATTTCATTAAAATTGGACGAGTAGTTTTTAAGATATGGCGGTTCGCAAAAATTGACGACAGACCGACCGACAGACCGACAGACAGACCGACAGACAGACCGACAGACAGACACGGAACCAAAAATGTTCCCTGATGTCTGAAACGGATTTCTGTCTTGGAATTTTTGAAATCGGAGACCTAAAATTTTTTCGTTCTTCGAAACGATCACATAGCTTCCGTTACCTTCGGTAAGCTCGGAAGCAAAATCTTAAATTTGAAATAGGTCAAAATGAAGGATTGTAAATATTATGGGATGTAACAAAACAAATAAAATAACTTGCGGATTTTATCCGAACTAACTTTCCATGCAGCAAATTTGCTGAAAACTAATTAAATTCTGCTGAAAAATTACTAAAAGCATTAAAATAATGCATTGCCATCGTGTTCTAGGCTGTTCTGAAAGTACAAATGTCTAGCTACTCGGGATGTTAGTTAAAATTCGATTGCAAGATTTGTACCGGACAAACAAACATACAAACAAGAAACCAAGTTAATAAAAACGTAGTAAAAATGAACTTACACTCATTTAAAATGTACAATTAAAATAGTTTAAATAATTGAGTGATTTTCAAAACCACCATAACTTGGTTAATACCATCTTCACCATTAAAATCTGATAAGCTTAAAAACTGACCCATTTCAGTACCTTTAAAACTATATAGTATAACCTAAACATTGTTTAAACTTTCACTGAAGCATGCTCAAACAACTTCAATAGGGTAGCTACAATTTGCAGTGCAAATGTAAATAGATTAACATAGTGTATACCCCATACACACTTCAACTTGTTGTCCAACTTGGTTGAGTTGAAGTTGGAGTGTGTATGGGCAGGTTGAGAGTGAGAGACCAAATCACAAGTTGAATAACATGTTGAAGTCATCAAAACCCTTTTTATATTTGTGGACGGAGTTTTTGTTTATATAATTTTGATTCAAAAGTTATTGGAACCGTACAGAGTGACAGACAGACTCAGGAACGAAACTATTCGTGTAGAGTTTCACTTTATACTGCTTCACTTTATGCTAGTTCTCTCTCTACTGATGTTGTTAACTAAAACTAACTAACTTATAACAAAACTGAAATAACAAGAAAATGAATGAGCTAATAAGAATCGTAAGAGAGAAATAAATAACCATTAATAAGCTACGAAAAGACTAACAAAAAACTAAACACGTACGACGATAATTGATCAAAAATAGTAAAAGAAATAACAAAACGGTTAATAATAATAATAAAACAGGGAAACAGTTAAAACTTAAAAAACATAAAATAATTTCATTAAATTAATTAAATAATAAAATCAGTAAATAATAAAAGTAACCATAAAGCTAAATACAGAGTCAAAAATAATAAAATAGCATACCGATTCCAGTAGAATTAGTGATACATTAAATTTATAATATTTAAAGAAAATAGGTAGTGGGCGAGTCATGCGACGTCGGAGACTAATGTGAGACTGATCCTCCTTTAACTGTTTCTCTGTTTTATTGTTATTATTAACCGTTTTGTTATTTCTTTTACTATTTTAGATCAATTATCGTCGTACGTTTTTAGTTGATTGTTAGTCTTTTCTTAGCTTATTAATGGTTATTTATTTCTCTCTTACGATTGTTATTAGCTCATTCATTTTCTTGTTATTTCAGTTTTGTTATATGTTAGTTAGTTTTAACGCTTATTGTTTGTTCATAGGCACTGAAGATGGCTTTGTAAAAGGCTGAAAGCTGCTTTGTTATAAATAAATAATATTTTCTTCCGTGGAGAGACTTTTTCTTCTAATTTATCAAGATGACCTCCATCAACGCTCTTATTTCTCAAATACAATATGTGGGTTATATTGTAAGTAAACTTAATGCCCCTTCTAATGGTGAAACCCGCAAGTATATATATATATATTTTGTTTTTGAGTTATTACGCAATTTATTTGAGAAAACAACTATGTATCGAAAAAATCGATGTATCGAAATATCTCGAAAACTATTAAGAATTGCATATGGCATATATACCTTTTTCCTGTTACCTTAGGCCATAGAATCAGGATTTCTTTTTTGTCCCATTAAAACTGGGTAACCCTGTATATTACAAGTCTTAAACGCTAGAATAGGTAAACATTAAATTATGTTCCCTTTGATGATTTATACCTCTACTAAGCAATGTTTTTTGATCCGGTATTTTAATTCAAGATTGCACAAATTTTTATTTAATTTTTCAGATGATTACATCTGCTGAACCTTTTATAGCCTAGAACTTTAAAATATAGATATTAGTCACTTTTTATGATATCAATATGTTCAGTAAAAATATTTTTAATATATTACCTTAAATCATACCATTAAAGGGAATAATCAGTGGGTGATAATAAAAAAGTGGGTGATTAAGGCCAGCTGGTACCATTTCTACAAGGAAGTTTAAATTTTATAAAGGCTTCTCCTAAGAACATAAACAAAATTTTATTTTTTACATCAACTTCTTGGAGGTAAAATGGGAAGGAGGAAAGTAAAGTGGCTACGGATTTGAATATTTTAGAGGTAAGAAGGGAGTGGTTAAGTTCTGCTTAAAACTCTCTTGAAACTTCAAGAAGATTATGAGACGGAAGTCCATTCCTAAAGAGTAGAAATATAGGTATGGGACAGAGAATCTAAGCACAAAAGTTCCAACAACTATGACTAAGATGCAACATAAACCGGATATGTAATTATTATATCACTGTTATAGTAATTTAAGGACGAACATTTTCTCACAACATAACAATGTTCAATTAGATACTAAAATCTCATATTCTTTCATCAACATTGGAAATTTTCAAAAAATAAAAAAAAAATTGTTGGAAGCAATTCCATAATTTGCCATCCTAAACGTTGAAAGGCGTCTAAATTGAACACATTGTCGAGTAGAAAATAAATCAGAATAAAGAGAAGATTACAATGTATAATAATCATAACTGTTACAGCTAAATGTCTAACGGCATTAAATATCTTTTATAAATATTGTGACTAAGCAATGATGGTATAACATAGTGGATTATCAATGGCAGCAACAAAGGCTCAGAGGAATGGCTTAGAAGCGTTGTTGTATTCATTTGGAGCCGAGGGATGATGGGTGCTGGATAATGCAAGACAGAGTCGTTAGGACGAGGCTGCCTTTAACCAAGCTGCTTTCTCCAGAAAGCTCCATTGCCTCCACAAACCAGATGGGAAATGACAGCATTATGCAGGACCCAGTTTCACAACTATCTACTCATTCTGACTATAAATTGTTTCAAGGATTCTGCCAAATTTTTCACCCAAGAAAAAAAATCTGATAACAACTCTCATACTAAACTTTGCCGCCAGCACACTTTCCACATTAGTTTGGGAATGGGAATACTTGGTGCTAGCAATCGTTCTAAATTGTCTAGCCATCTTAGAAACAAACCAGTTTGTAGTGTAAATAGTTCTATAGATATGAGTTCAAAACTTCCTACTTTTTCTTTAACAAACTTACTGATATCACCAGTATCATTATTATATAAAGAATCGGTACTTGCACGGTCTTCTTTTTTTATACATAGTATTTAGATTTTCATTAAAATGAATGAAATTACAATGAATTTAAACGTTTTAGAGTCCCCAAGTTCAAAAAAGGGATTTATAACAAATTTTTTGTCAATTATTTATCATCATGTTATATATTATCATCTGTATATTAATTATTTAAGGTCATTTAAAAGAATAATAATATAAAGTGTTAGATTAGCAGATTTTGAAATTTATTCTAAGATAAACCTTAAGTAGAATCGCAAGTCGGATTCATATTTGAAAAGCGGCGGCTAATTCTTTTATGTATTGTTCTAGAAATGATCTCATTTTTATAATACCCGTATCGCTGATTTTGTCTACTTTTACCAAACTCTCTTAATATTTCTTCTGCCAACCAACTCCCAAATTTTTCAAAACCACTGATAGAAAAGGAATCACCTATTTATCCTTTATTTAGCTTTAGTTCAATATTATTTATATTGAGAAGCTATACGTTTCGGATTAGACACATCAATACAATTTTGAACTGAGTTGACTACCTTAATTCTCTTCGTTTGTTTGCAGTACATATTAGTGTGACTTTTCCTCGTTTTCGACGACCAAGTTTTTAGGGAGTATTCAACCTTCAATTTTGATAATTAAAATGCATTTCTCGATTTTGCCATTATGGGGTATAATTTTTCAAACATTAGCGCATACATTTTATAATGGCACATTATTATAATCTATATATATAAAATCCAAATACCACTCACTGACTCACTGACTCACTGACGCATCACGATATCTCTGAAACCACTGGACCTACGACCATGAAATGTTGTAGGTGTCTTCCTCTTACCTCCTAGGTGCTCGCTAAGAAATATTTTTAAAATCCGCCATCTTAAATCAAGATGGCGGCCATTTATATACAACTTTCGACAAGACGATATCTCCGGAACCAATTGCACTAGAACCTTGAAATTTAGAAGTTAGATTCCTTATACCAAATTAGTAACTTTAGATAAATGGTTAACCAATCGGGCATTTTGATTTAAGATGGCGGCCATACATATATAAAAATCAACGAATGTATGTTCTTTATACAAATCTACAGTTGTAGTCAGATCTTGATGTAAATTTGCATAATTGACCTACAAAGCAAGGGGAAAAACACTGACTTCATGAATTTTCGAAATTTAATTTTGGTACACAGGGGTACGGGGTACAAATGTCAAAGTAATGAATACGCTTCATGATGCATATCGTTGAAAAGCTCTTTAAGAGGACAGTAATTGTTGTTATGTACAGTTTTATCATATTTTCACTTAGGAGGGGGGTAAATTGAAAAATAAAGCTATATCTTATATAAAAGAAGAGTATCCGTATGAGGGTATGTCTTTTATCCTAATTTGATGAATATTTACACACTTTTTCTTCAAAACAAGGTGAAGGTCACTGCCTACATGAGATTACGAAATTACAATTTTGGTACACAGAGGTACGGGGTACAAGTAATGAATACCCTTCATATTCATGATGCATGTCGTTGCAATGCTCTATGAGAGTACAGTAATTGTTGTAATGTCTAAGGGGTACAAATGACAAAGTAATAGATACTCTTCATGATACAAATCGTTGAAAAGCTGTTTAAGAGAAAAGTAATTGTTGTTAAGTACAGTTTTGTCTTACTTTCATTTAGAAGGGGTATATGGATATAAAAGTCATCATAAGGGTGTACATATGTATAGTCTTTTATACAAATCTACAGTTTTAGTCCGATCTCGATGAAAATTTGCACACTTGACCTTCAAAGCAAAGGGGAGGTTACTGTTCACGAATTTTCGAACTATAAATTTTGGTTCAGAGGGGTACGGGGTACAAGTAATTAATACCCTCCATCTTCATGATGCATATCGTTGAAATGCTCTTTAAGAGTACACTAATTGTTTTTATGTACAGTTTTGTCTTATTTTCATTTAGGAGAGGGGTAAATTTAGGATATTTACAAATTAAATTATCAAAGAGGAGTGGGATATAAGTAGGAGGGATAGAATCTAGATATTCTCGCATAGTAAAATAACTTGTATGCTTTCCTGGTAGTTTATAAACTCATCAAATATAAAAACACTCCGTAGCGAAGCACGGGTATCCAGCTAGTACATTATATTATTATAATACATTGTAATAATATTTTTTATTATTGGCAGTATTTTGAGCTTCAGTTTTATGTAGAAAAAGCTGGATGACCGTTCTTAGATACGAAGTGAGTTATTTTTAAAGTCCTATTTAATTTGATGGTTTATATACTACATTCAAGGAACATTAAAGTTAATTTGCTAAGCGAGAATGTCTAGATGTCCCAGTATTTTGCCTCCCTCTCCTAATAACTGTACTTGTTCCTTTTAGATAAGATAATGTGCATAAATCTCTTATATAATTAACTCCGACTATTGGAAAAACAATTTTAAAAAATTAACCTTCCAGGAAAGCAGAATTATTTTCTTTCTATGCCCCCCCCCCCCCCCCCCCCCTTCCAGGAAAGCAGAATTATTTTCTTTCTATGCCCCCCCCCTCCTTGGGTGTCTAATAAAATCCTTGGGCTCCAAGATTACATTTTTAAGAAAAGCCCTTTCCCAAGTATTAACTTAAAATCAGTCTGACCTTAATTTGATACTTAGAGGAAAAAAAGTAAAATTAAGTAAATTATCTTAGATAAGTTATTACATCTATTAAGAGACCCAATAAGTTATTATATCCACATAAAAACCTGTGTATGTAAACAAACATTACTTTTTAGTGGAATAAATGTTGTTGCCTAAGCTTGGCAATAACATATCATTCCAAGGTGAGTCGTCAGGACACTACTTGATCTTATAAAGCATGATAATAATAATAATCGTTGCCTCGGGCCTAAAGGAGTAAAATAAAACAACAGAGCTTATGTCACTCAGGAATAGAGTGGCTTTCTATGGGTAATAGTATATTAAGCGAATAGTGCGGAAAGTAGCATTTTGCATGCGAGTGTGGAGTTTGCACCCGAGTGACAGCGGGGGTAGTAAAGCCACACGAGCAAAGCAAAATGCCGTTTTCGCACGAGTTGCGTATTTTATCTACGATTAATGGAATTTAATAATACACTGCCAATTAGTGTGGCACATAGCTTCCTCGTATCCTAATCACGTACTTTATTGTTATATTGTTAATTGTGTAAGAGCAATTAACAGTTTTTAGCGATCTTTAACACTTCATAGGGGTGTCGCTGTCGGTTTTACTAAAAAAAATTATTTGTAAAAAATGTTCGTTTCATTGAATAGATAAGGTTTGATTTTTTCCCGACTGAAAATTCCAATTTAAAATTTGAAGTTCACGCGAGCGTTGCGCTTGAACGGATAACGTTGTCCAACGAACTCAACCTGAGAATTGGTAAAATGAACATTTCAACCAAATTTCATCAAAATCGGTCGACATTTACTCAAGTTAACGTCGCACGTTTCATGATTCGTGGACACACAGACCGACAGACAGACACGGAACCAAAAATGTTCCCTGATGTCTGAAACGGATTTCTGTCTTGGAATTTTTAAAATCGGAGGCATACAACTTTTTTGTTCTCAAAACTGAACACAATGCTTCCGTTACCTTCGATAAGCTTGGAAGCAATATACAGAAAATTATTAAATATACATTGTTTGTCACTAAAAACAGTTGCTTTAATTAAGCAAACAGCAAATTAGTTTGGTTAAATGGGAACAAACACGCAAATCGTGCGATAAGGTGAAGAATTCTCCTGTATATCCACCATAGTGCAGAAATAAAGAAGAATTCATCAACTTATTGCACGAGTACGAAACGCGCATGCGTAGTAAATGCGAAACGAATCACTTATTACACATCTAAACAGAGATAAAATTATATATTTCGTATCAATCGAAGACAAAATAATTTTCAGAATCAGATTATTGTGACAGAGATTCACCCTACAAACTTAAAAATATAATAATTAATAACATTTAAATAAAATTTGGTCTATGACATCTTTCCACCAAATATATTGTTGGAAAGAGCTTCTGACTCTATAAATAAGTGCATTTTCCGTGTTCTAATTGAATAAAAATATTGTATGAAAAGAAGAAGAAAAAAAAAAAAACATTACTGCTTATGTTTGGTGTCAGCTGCAAAGTTATAAGGCGCGAGAGGTGTATTCCGCTACTGTTTAACATTTCCCGGAAAAATGTCGCTTCTTTGTTTTCTGAATAAAGCCTTCTTTTTTGTTTGAAAAAAAAAAAAAAAAATGAAA
>KZ651697.1:210334-226668 GCA_001010745.2 Gerris buenoi | reverse complement strand
TTTTTTTTTTTTTTTTTTTTTTTTTTTTTTTTTTTTTTTTTTTTTTTTTTTTTTTTTTTTTTTTTTTTTTTTTTTTTTTTTTTGTACTGTTTTTAAAACTTTTGATTTCAATAATAGAGAAAACAAATTTATGACGAGATGCATATTGAAAATGTTGTAATTAGACAATTGTATTATAGATAATTTACTTTTTAGTTTTTGACGCAACAGCCTGTGGTAGGGTTTAGGGCTGAAACGATTTGCCAGAGATAGATAGGGAACCAAATAAAGTAGGTTAGAGAGTTTTTATACCGAGGGTAGAAATAAGAATTTAAGGACAAGGATATGTGTTTACCTGACAGAAATGTCTTATTCTCCGTCTTCTCCCTCACCCAAACACACAATTTATCAGATTCCTAACCCAAAAATTTCCTGTTGGTTGTTGTATAAATGTATATATATTGTAATAATCACTATTTATTGTTCTTGCTTCAAGTAAACATTACGATGCACCACACCTGGAAGCGAACTTCGTGACGTGGATTTCTCCCGAAAACCAAGCTTTTTTTTTAGAAGATAATGAATTAAATCCTAATATTACCCGTTTTGGCAGTTCTAAACCACTTATTTAATAATGCTTTTTAAACACAAAAATTTGGTACTTTTCTCGGCTCTCTATTACAGGCATCCTCTTTAATTACCAACTCATCATGATTAATTATTATTTTCTTAATATTTTCTACATATTTACTGCAAACGTCACTTTAATTATACATATATATTTTTTGTCCCTTTTATAACTCTGCCATGTATAATGTTTAAGTTGAAAGCATCGTATACTCTTAACTTCGTTCCTGGCGGGTGTCCTGTGACATTGCACTTATTTTTTTGTATTGTTTTTCTTTTTTTCTTAAGTTAATTCTTGTTAACTTTTCTTGTAGTCTAAAAGTTTTATTTTGGCCTGGATTTCTTAACTTGTCTTGCAAGTCAGAGTTTTTAGTTGTGGGGTGTTATAAATCAGGCAACCTGGTCTCTATATTTGAAGCCGTAAATTGAAGTAATCCGAGGTCTAGGCAGGGTTGTATCGAAGGGTTTATACCAGGTTTTTCCGAGAGGGCTCAGTTGTTGCCTTAAGGGCCCACCGAGCTGACCTTTTCCTCGGACATCGGCTCATGTTGTCACGCCGCTAGAGCTGATCCGATCCGCTTAGCTATGTCCCTAGTCAACCTTACATAATTTGCATAATGAGGGTTGAACATAACGACCGCTATGTTTAACTCAGTGTACATGTCTTGGACCTCACATATAGCACATATATCTACCTGCAATCTGTGTGCATTAGATAGTAATTCCTGTAGCAATAATTGCTGCAGTAAGCATGAAAAGAACTTGAATCAGACAAATAGTTATTTATGTTACTAGGCAGCAAAATGAAATTTTGCTGACAAGTTTTTAAGTTTTAGTTCCGAGCCGAAGGCGATGATATGCTAAAACAAATTTACTGCAGACTCGAAGCCGAGGCAGGAAATTTACTATATCTACCTGTGACCTGGCCATCTTCTGCTTTCTTTAAGCAGAAAAGAACACGAGTCTAAGTCTCGTATTCATTGTGCACTTCGGCCGTATTATTAACCACTAGTGATCACATAGCTTTTTTACAATAGTCACGTTTGATGGGTTATTTTTATTTATTGGTTAAAGGATGAAACTCATACTAAATTACCTTTCTGCCAGAATAGAACAAAAACACTCTAATTTATTCCACTGTACAAAGATAGTAAAATGAGAAAATAAATTGAGAAAACAATTTATTAAAATGAGCAAATTCTCTTAAATTATATAATTTTTATACCGTTTCATATTTCTAATTAAACTCCCTTTTTCTTTTGTATTAATTACACTTCAAGATGAAGAGTTCTATGACTCAGAGTCAGAGTAAAAATAACTCAAAATTCGGACTTTGACAATTGAAAATTGTTTTCGAATCGTATTCTATTGTACGTAACGGTGATAAATTCTATGCTCATCCTATTCATTTTTGAAATATATACATTAATTAATTATTTTCCATGTTGTCCATGTTATTTAATTATTCAGTCTAAAGTTGCTCTTATGTAATATAAATGAAGCCAATTTATCCAATAGAATGTAATATAATACTCGTATTTATTAAAGTTAAGTAATATAGTAATATTATATAGAAAAAAAGTACCTGACTAGAGTTTTTTTTAATTAACTATTTATACGTTTTTGTGGATACTTTATGCACTGCATCAATTTCAAAGTTATGAGTATACAATTTTTAACGAAAATAAAAAAAAATTTAAAAGTAAATAACAAATGGTTAAATAGAGATTTGGCTCTAATATCGTTATCACTAACAAAAAAATCTCTGCTAAGATCGGTATTCAGCCACAAATGATATTATATGACACCAAATTTGGTAAATATTCCAGTTTGATGTTCGTAAAATTTAGATAATATGTCAAAAATGTTACAGAATTGACTCCATGTATCCATATTTATTTAAACCATTTGAACATTTAATATTGAGATAATAAGATAGATCAAAATAAAAGTGACCACATAATCGAAATAGATCTGAACAAGCTCAATTTCAAAACCAAGTTCGGGATTACATCATGTTATACTCTTAAGGCCAAAGCTCTATGCCACACTAATAGGGAGACTTTTTTTTTTTCATTAGCCCCGCCTACATTTGTTCACAGATGTTTCTATATTACACATAAATCCTAGGTCTCTAGAGATGTAATGCATAATATTTATTCTTAACTAAAGTAATCCTATCTTCTAATACTTTATAAACTCTAGATGGTAGTAAAGGATTAAGGAAGCAGGCACTAGAATCGTGATGTGGGTTCCATAGTCTGCTCTAGTGTAAATAAGAAATGCATAACATCGCCGTTACACCTTCAACATACTAAACAATAACTATAATAACTATATGACAAAAATACAAATAGTAAAAATCAATATTTACAATGATTTTTACATTTTATGACAATGATATTTACATTTTTTTTTTTTTTTTTTTAAACTTCATATTTTATAATACGTGGTAAAGTATTTTTAAGATTTTTTTTTACATGCAATCATACTCATATGCATACTGATTCTGCAATGAAAAAAAATAACTACATATAACTATATATACATAGTTATATATATATAATTATATATATATAACTATGTATATATAGTTATATGTAGTTATTTTTTTTCATTGCAGAATCAGTATGCATATGAGTATGATTGCATGTAAAAAAAAATCTTAAAAATACTTTACCACGTATTATAAAATATGAAGTTTAAAAAAAAAAAAAAAAATGTAAATATCATTGTCATAAAATGTAAAAATCATTGTAAATATAGATTTTTACTATTTGTATTTTTGTCATATAGTTATTATAGTTATTGTTTAGTATGTTGAAGGTGTAACGGCGATGTTATGCATTTCTTATTTACACTAGAGCAGACTATGGAACCCACATCACGATTCTAGTGCCTGCTTCCTTAATCCTTTACTACCATCTAGAGTTTATAAAGTATTAGAAGATAGGATTACTTTAGTTAAGAATAAATATTATGCATTACATCTCTAGAGACCTAGGATTTATGTGTAATATAGAAACATCTGTGAACAAATGTAGGCGGGGCTAATGAAAAAAAAAAAGTCTCCCTATTAGTGTGGCATAGAGCTTTGGCCTTAAGAGTATAACATGATGTAATCCCGAACTTGGTTTTGAAATTGAGCTTGTTCAGATCTATTTCGATTATGTGGTCACTTTTATTTTGATCTATCTTATTATCTCAATATTAAATGTTCAAATGGTTTAAATAAATATGGATACATGGAGTCAATTCTGTAACATTTTTGACATATTATCTAAATTTTACGAACATCAAACTGGAATATTTACCAAATTTGGTGTCATATAATATCATTTGTGGCTGAATACCGATCTTAGCAGAGATTTTTTTGTTAGTGATAACGATATTAGAGCCAAATCTCTATTTAACCATTTGTTATTTACTTTTAAATTTTTTTTTATTTTCGTTAAAAATTGTATACTCATAACTTTGAAATTGATGCAGTGCATAAAGTATCCACAAAAACGTATAAATAGTTAATTAAAAAAAACTCTAGTCAGGTACTTTTTTTCTATATAATATTACTATATTACTTAACTTTAATAAATACGAGTATTATATTACATTCTATTGGATAAATTGGCTTCATTTATATTACATAAGAGCAACTTTAGACTGAATAATTAAATAACATGGACAACATGGAAAATAATTAATTAATGTATATATTTCAAAAATGAATAGGATGAGCATAGAATTTATCACCGTTACGTACAATAGAATACGATTCGAAAACAATTTTCAATTGTCAAAGTCCGAATTTTGAGTTATTTTTACTCTGACTCTGAGTCATAGAACTCTTCATCTTGAAGTGTAATTAATACAAAAGAAAAAGGGAGTTTAATTAGAAATATGAAACGGTATAAAAATTATATAATTTAAGAGAATTTGCTCATTTTAATAAATTGTTTTCTCAATTTATTTTCTCATTTTACTATCTTTGTACAGTGGAATAAATTAGAGTGTTTTTGTTCTATTCTGGCAGAAAGGTAATTTAGTATGAGTTTCATCCTTTAACCAATAAATAAAAATAACCCATCAAACGTGACTATTGTAAAAAAGCTATGTGATCACTAGTGGTTAATAATACGGCCGAAGTGCACAATGAATACGAGACTTAGACTCGTGTTCTTTTCTGCTTAAAGAAAGCAGAAGATGGCCAGGTCACAGGTAGATATAGTAAATTTCCTGCCTCGGCTTCGAGTCTGCAGTAAATTTGTTTTAGCATATCATCGCCTTCGGCTCGGAACTAAAACTTAAAAACTTGTCAGCAAAATTTCATTTTGCTGCCTAGTAACATAAATAACTATTTGTCTGATTCAAGTTCTTTTCATGCTTACTGCAGCAATTATTGCTACAGGAATTACTATCTAATGCACACAGATTGCAGGTAGATATATGTGCTATATGTGAGGTCCAAGACATGTACACTGAGTTAAACATAGCGGTCGTTATGTTCAACCCTCATTATGCAAATTATGTAAGGTTGACTAGGGACATAGCTAAGCGGATCGGATCAGCTCTAGCGGCGTGACAACATGAGCCGATGTCCGAGGAAAAGGTCAGCTCGGTGGGCCCTTAAGGCAACAACTGAGCCCTCTCGGAAAAACCTGGTATAAACCCTTCGATACAACCCTGCCTAGACCTCGGATTACTTCAATTTACGGCTTCAAATATAGAGACCAGGTTGCCTGATTTATAACACCCCACAACTAAAAACTCTGACTTGCAAGACAAGTTAAGAAATCCAGGCCAAAATAAAACTTTTAGACTACAAGAAAAGTTAACAAGAATTAACTTAAGAAAAAAAGAAAAACAATACAAAAAAATAAGTGCAATGTCACAGGACACCCGCCAGGAACGAAGTTAAGAGTATACGATGCTTTCAACTTAAACATTATACATGGCAGAGTTATAAAAGGGACAAAAAATATATATGTATAATTAAAGTGACGTTTGCAGTAAATATGTAGAAAATATTAAGAAAATAATAATTAATCATGATGAGTTGGTAATTAAAGAGGATGCCTGTAATAGAGAGCCGAGAAAAGTACCAAATTTTTGTGTTTAAAAAGCATTATTAAATAAGTGGTTTAGAACTGCCAAAACGGGTAATATTAGGATTTAATTCATTATCTTCTAAAAAAAAAGCTTGGTTTTCGGGAGAAATCCACGTCACGAAGTTCGCTTCCAGGTGTGGTGCATCGTAATGTTTACTTGAAGCAAGAACAATAAATAGTGATTATTACAATATATATACATTTATACAACAACCAACAGGAAATTTTTGGGTTAGGAATCTGATAAATTGTGTGTTTGGGTGAGGGAGAAGACGGAGAATAAGACATTTCTGTCAGGTAAACACATTTCCTTGTCCTTAAATTCTTATTTCTACCCTCGGTATAAAAACTCTCTAACCTACTTTATTTGGTTCCCTATCTATCTCTGGCAAATCGTTTCAGCCCTAAACCCTACCACAGGCTGTTGCGTCAAAAACTAAAAAGTAAATTATCTATAATACAATTGTCTAATTACAACATTTTCAATATGCATCTCGTCATAAATTTGTTTTCTCTATTATTGAAATCAAAAGTTTTAAAAACAGTACAAAAAAAAAAAAAAAAAAAAGCATTTCTGACGAGTCATTCAGGGGTTTCCATACTTTTGTGCCACCCTGTATACACACATATTATATATGTGGTTTGTTTTATTTGTCCCTTTTTTCGTAACTTCATAGGATTTTAGTGGGTCGTTGAAGGGTGTGAAATAACTTATCTTCACACTTTTTAAAAGTGTGAAGATAAGTTATTTCAAACCCTTCAACGACCCACTAAAATCCTATGAACATATTATATAGATACATACATACGTAAAAAAAGGTGATACATTTTAGGAATCGATTCAGAATAGTCTAAAACGGATTTCCTTGGAAACATTTTTCAAAAATTCGCATTAAAAATATTTTGAAGTCATTGCAATAGCTTAATTTTCTTCGAAAATTCGCTAAAAGATGAGATTAATTAAGAAAGGTTTAAAAAATGAATCTTTTATTAAAATGATCAATAATAACAATGAGCGTACTAGCTTCTGTAAGCTCGAAAAGAAAAATATGCTGTCAATTAATCGATTTGTTATGATTAATGTTATAATTATTTATGCTGTCAGCAAAATTTGTTAGACCGTTTGGAGGATTTTATGTCATTAAGGACTATCTAGAATCTAGAGCCTAATTTTATAATCTCGGAAAATTTCATCTAAATCGGATGAAAAATGCGGAATTAATGCGTGTGGTAAGGATACGTGGATACACAGATCGACAAACGGGAAACTAAATTTTTCCAGGAAGGTCTAAAACGTAAATTGTAAGTGGAAATTTTTATATTTGAGGGGGAAAAATGTTCACCTCACAAAAGAGAAGACAGAGCTTCCGCTATACCTTGGTAGACTCAAAAGCAAAATACGTATTATCCGATAAACACGTCTGCAAATACGAGTTCCAAGCTACGTTCTATTGGAACTAATTGTTGAAATTGAAATTAAGAAATCCCTTAGACCTTCCTTTTCTAATGTTAGTCCAATGGCTTCTAGATTTAACCCTTTCGAAAGTAATGGGCCGGAAGAACTGAGAAGGGCTCTATGTCCTCATACAATAAAATAACCTCTTTTCCATGCATTATAGCCGAGAAACTAGGGAAAGAATTATAGCTGCCATTTGTTAGCCAGAGCAATTCCTTCAGTCTTGTTTAATACCCGCAATGAGAGGGGCTTGAGATATAAAATTACCCACAAATGCCACCTTATATCACCTTATACCACTCTATAAGGTAATCTTGTTTAAAAAATACTTATTACATCCACATAGTATACTCTAGACGCAATTCTCACATATTTTTAATAGTAATATAGAATAATATTTTGGAATGAAGTAATAGAATGAGTTAAAATGATGTAAAGGATTATTAATAATTACTAGGGGGCTTCACCCCCTACTCGCTTCGCTCGCCAACCCCCGAAAAGACGTGGTAGTGGCCGAGTAGTCGGCCACTAGAAGGGAAATAGTTTAGTTATGGAATATGTAATGGGAAGTAGTTAGTGGCTGAGGTGTAGTGGGGGTGGCTCAAATACTATCTGCATTTCTTTTCTCGCTGACATTTCAATATACCTACTCTTTGTCTCGCCTTACAGGCTTATTAACTTCTCGGACGAATATAACATCGGGTGATGTTATATTCGTCCGAGAATATAACAATGTTATATTCATCACTCAGTCTTTGCAGTAAGTATTAGGTATGTCATTCTCTAGCTCCCTTCTTACCACTCCGGACTCAACCCTCTTCTAGGGGGGGGGGGGGTATCGCCTAACGCACACCACACTCAGTGAAGTATGTTATTCTCACTCTGACTACTATTTATAAAATAATTAAGTTGCAATCTTTACTTTTTCGCCCTACTTTACTTTTTCGCCCTACTTTTTACTTTTTCTCCCTACTTTTTGATTCAGGGAAGAAAAGACCAGCTTTAGTCCCTCTAAACTAATCTAAAATCATAACTTTTTCTTTCTACTGGAGATAAATGTATATTTGTACGCATGTGGAAAAGAAAACAAATATGTGCGGAACAACAGTGGGCTAATTATGACCTATCATCCAAATTTAATTAGAATTGGACGATTAGTTTTTTCAATATATTATGTCTGTGTGTGTGACTATGTTGTGTGTGTATAATTATGGTTCGCATAATTTGAGTGGCAGACAGACACGAAACCAAAAACGTTCCTTTATGTCTGAATTGAAATCGTAGACATACAAATATTCCGTTTTTCAAAACGACCACATAACTTCCGTTACCTTATAAACGATTAATATGTATACTATTTTTATATGGAGTAACTTTTTTTCTTTTTGAGTGAAGCTTCATTATAACACTAGAAACAATTTGGAGAGACAAAGTAAGGTATATTGTTACACAACATAGATTCTTTATCTTCTATCCTAGTTATTCCATCCATCTTTATCCATGCTACTCCATCCATCATTGTCCATGTTATTCTATCCATCTTTATCCATGTTATTTCATCAATCTTTATCAATGTTATTCATTTCATTTCATTCTTATAAAACAACTTGATGTAACCTCGTAAGTAAATTAGCAGGACAAAACTGTGTTTTTTCATTGTTCATCACTCGTTGTCAGGTATGTCGAGAAAATGTCAGATAACTCAAGGAAAAACCACACACTCTAATACTAGGTGTGCAATGCTTGCAATATTGAGCTGAGCGTGCATTTTAATCATATTTATTTATTTTTTTCTATTTTACCAATAGAATGAGCCCTCATAAATGAAAATATGACAAAAGTTAACATAACAGCAATAACTGTACTCAAAGAGCTTTCCAGATTTATACATTCCTGTGATTAGTCACTATGACCGTGCCGAATTTTGTGCGGATCGGTTCAGCCGTTCAGGAGAAAACTTTTGTACCCTGTACCTCGTACCCATGTGTACCGATTTGGACCATTTCAGATATATACCTTCCTGCGGTTGGTCACTATGACCGTGCCAAATTTTGTGCGGATCGTTTCGTCTGTTCAGGAGAAAACTTTTGTACCCTGTACCTCGTACCCCTGTGTACCGATTTGGACCATTTCAGATTTATACCTTCCTGCGGTTGGTCACTATGACCGTGCCGAATTTTGTGCAGATCGGTTCAGCCGTTCAGGAGGAGTATTCATCCGAAAAAACCCAAAGTGTAGTATAAGAGCTTTGCTTCGCTCAGCTCAATAAAACAGTTTCCCCTTGGAAATACGAGAAAACTCTTCGGATGAATCATAATTATTATACACCATTTTTAACTTATTTAAAAAATATTAAAAAGTACATTGTTAATAATAATAAAAAATAAAAAAAAACTTTTTACAGCCTAATTATTTACGGTAAATAAAAAAGTTATAATAAAGGGAATAGTATAATTAGTGATACAACTCATATTAACTTTTCCATATATGCAAGTACATAATTACTTCGCTCGGTTTTTCAACTAATTAGTTGTTTCTGGATTTCATGATTAACTTTAATTATTATTAAATTTTTATCATACAAATAATAATATTATTGAAAATCATTCTCCCTAAAAGAGAACCCAATCAAACCTCTGGCAATAATAAATGAGATTTTTCTAACTATAACGACGTACATGGTTAAATTAATATATGAATACGAGTAGAATACAAAATAGAAGTTTTTAATCAATATCATCAGAGCTGTCATTGAGAAATAATTTATTCCACAGTTTTTGAGGGGACTGTGGTTCTAAATAAAGAGTTAAAGTCCATTTCTCGATTTCCTCTCGAGATATAATTTTTATATGACAAATTTAATATAAATCAGCTCACTAGTTTTTGGACTCCACGATATTGCTTCCGAGCTTACCGAAGGTAACGGAAGCATTGTGTTCACTTTTGAGAACAAAAAAGTTTTATGTCTCCGATTTTCAATATTCCAAGATAGAAATCCGTTTAAGACATCAACGAACATTTTTGGTTACGTGTCTATCTGTCCGTCTGTCTGTCTGTCGGTCTGTGTGTCCGCAAATCATGAAACATGCTACGATAACTTGTACGAGTATTATATGTCTACTGAATGTAATGAAATTTAATTTCATTTCAAGTTTCGCGTAAACTTCAAATTTAAAATTGGAATTTTAGGTCGGAAAAAAAAATCAAACTTCATCTATTCATTGAGACAAATTTTTCAAATACAATTTTTTAGTAAAACCAACAGCGACACACCTATGATGTGTTAATATCGCTAAAAACTGTTAATAGTTTTTAAAGAATAATTAATATAACAATAAAGTAATAAAACGTTAATGTTAATATAACAATAAAGTACATAATAGGATGCGAGGAAGCTATGTGCCACACTAATTGGCACTCTATTTTTTAATTGCAAATTGTTTGGAAGGTATCTTAAAATGAGTAAATCTATTAAAATTTTAAAATCTTAGGTATTCCCCCCCCCCATTATTATCTTATTAAAGATACTTAGATTTATAAGATTAATTTTAAATTAGAGTTCATCACAAACTGAACCCGAAAAACAAATTTCACCCTTTATCCACATAAGTTCATAAGATAAAATAAGCTAAGAGTTTTGTTACTTTGTTACTGATCTATTGACTCATCATAATTCTAAGGCACTCCTAGCAATCCTAGAAGCTCCAAATTTTGTATATTGGTATAGTATAAGTACAAATTAAGGAAAAATTAAAAAAATCCACATAAATCTGGTTCTTTGCCTCTTTCAAGGCTAATAGAAAAGCCACCTATTCAGAATGCTTTAAAAAAAAGGTAAAACTATTTTACTGTCATTTAGAATTTTATATTGTAAAAAGAGTGATTGATCTTTATTTAGTATTGACCTCGAAGATTGTATACACTTCCCGCTCGTCCGTACATGTTCACGAGATAATTATTTAGTTCTGTTTGAACACCCCACGCATTACATAGTTTGCCAATTTTTCTTTTCGTTTCAAACCCCTTCATGAAAATAATGATGATTATTAAAAATGATACTATTTATGATACTATAGTGATACTAATTAATGATACTATTTATTTGCTATTAAGTCCTTTCCATATCTTTTGTAATCTGCTTATAATATGTATACATATTTTGTGTTAAAAAAGAACAAGAGAAAACGAAAATTACTTACAAAAAGAAAGGAAAAATATCAACTAATACACTTGTGTAAAAAAAAATAAGCCAAGTCTTCAAAACGTTGTTTGTCCGTCACCCCTCTCTATTCTCAAAAATTTCTTTCCAAAATCACTCTACTTGTCTAAATTTAAAATAATTTTCTGACTTGGCAATTACACCACATTAAAAGCACTGCATAAAATTAAATAATTTTTAAAACAAATGTTAATATAAACAATAGTGAAAATACTTATAAATTAAATAACAACAAGCTGTTAAACATTTTTGTGCAGTGTAATTGCAAAGTCAGAGAATGTTATTTAATTTTAAACGTGTAGAGTGATTTTGGGGAGAAAAGTTTGAGTTTGTGAGGGACAGAGAATAGAGAGTGGGACGGAAAAACATCACTTACTGGATACATTAGACATTAGACCTAGCTGAACTTTCTTGGACAGTGGAGAGACATGGCTAAACTAATCTAGCTACCTCGCGTCATAAAGTGTGTTAATATTTTAAAAGTAATAGCAAGTTTCAATTTCAAACAATACGTGGAATGCAAGAAAATAATATTTATTATCTCCAATATAAAAAAGAATAAAATTGAGAGTACAGGGAGTAATATAACTGTCATAAAGTCATAAACTGGAACAACTTGTCATTTCTATCAGCAAGTGTGTAAATAATGTCAGTGGGAACTATAAGAAAAGTTGGAAAAGAAAAAAACTCTTTAACATTGTATGTTAACTTTTTTCAATGTTTCCTTAACATTGTAACATTTTTCCAATATAATTCCCAAGTTGGGAATCTCAGCTTTAAAACTCAAAACAAAACTTAGTTCGATTCTTCCGGGTAGAAAGTAGAACTAATGAAAACTTGGTCCAACTCGAGTTTTCTGTTTGGGGTGAGGGGTGGAAACACGGGCGTGGTCTTTTACAAACTACCTCTAAAAGCAATCAAAATGTTAGGGAAAAGGTTTGTATTATTGACATAGTTTTATCAGCGTTACATTGTGATGAAATGTTTAATTTATTTAACCAGGACACCCTATAACATTTAACCATGTTGTTATAAGAATGTTTAATGTTGGTGCTTCAAAGACATGAGAGCGTGGGCTCTCCTATTAATAAAGTTGAGCAGCATAGGGTGTGGTCACAATTTAAGGGTGGCACAGACCTGGGTACAATACCCAAATCAGGCCCTCCTATTGGTGTTAACCAAGTTTAGCCATATAAATGGGTAGCTGCATATTTGAAGTGGCGACTAACTGCTTGTGAATTCCAACTATACAGGGTGACCCAGTTTTAATGGGACATAAATAGATTTTTTCTATACATTCTATTTTTTTCTCAAATAAAATGCGTAATAACTCATAAACAATAAAAGTTATGGAGTTGCGGTTTTCACCATTAGAAAGAGCATTAAATTTTCATTAAAATTACTCACAATATAACCTACGTATTACATTTTAAAAGGAACTTACACTCATTAAAAATGAAAAATTTGAGTGTTTTAAAAAATTGAGTGATATTATAAACCACCATAACTTCGTTAATACCATAGTCATCATTGAAGTCTAATGTGCTTAAAAACTGACCCGTTTCATTACCTTTAAAGCGATCTAACATAAACTATACTTTGTTTAAACTTTCACTAAAATATGCTTAAAAAACTTCAATAAGGTAGCTAAAATTTGCAGTAAAAGAGTAAACAAAACCCTTTCTTATTATTAGATTAACTTTGTATTTTATTTATTTAAAGAAGTGTTTTGTTTTTATTAGGACAATATAAACAAATTAATACAATTTGTTAGCTACCTCATTGAAGTTTTTTAAACATATTTTAGTGAAAGTTTAAACAAAGTATAGTTTATGTTAGATCGTTTTAAAGGTAATGAAATGGGTCAGTTTTTAGCAACAAAGTTATGGTGGTTTATAATATCACTCAATTTTTTTAAACACTCATTTTTTTCATTTTTAATGAGTGTAAGTTCCTTTTAAAATGTAATACGTAGGTTATATTGTAAGTAATTTAAATGCTCTTTCTGATGGTGAAAACTGATTTCTATTAGTACTAATGTTTTATATTCGTGGACCATGCGTTCATTGAGAGTAAGCCATGTGCAATAAGCCACATTAATTAGCACACCATTCTTTTACTATAAACTAATCGATTCAGCTGTTTGAGTTCCTCTTAGGTTATGGTTATCTATAAGTGTGAGACTGTATACTGTATACGCGTGTGCGGAGTTAAGAGTATTGGAAAGGCGTAGGTGTAAAACGAGGGTTCCACATCTTTTTCTTCGGTGAAGAGTCCAAGTCCTTGATCACGAAGATCCACTTATTGTGTCTTATAAGAGTTCAATATCTCATCTTCAAACCAAAGTCTGTAAATTTTGACTCTAAACTTTGTTAAACTAACCCAGCAATTAACCATATTTATAGACTTTCCACCACTTATAAATAAAAATAAAACAATCTTTACTTAATAGTTATTTTTTATTATATATGACTAGGCACCGTGTGGCTTTAATGAAAATAGTTAGACATGGTGGGTGTCATGGTTAAAGATGACACGTGAATTAGAGGCGAGGTTGATGCATTCATGCATCCGCCGATTTTACTCAAGTTATACACGCGTACAGACAGAAAAAGGGCATACTCGTATTCTGTTATTGTATGAAGATCGCTACGTAGTCATTATTAATAATATAATTAATATCGAAGTAGAAAAAATAGATAATGATAAACCCCCTCACAAATTCTTTATTTTGTTCAGTTGAATAACACAACTCTACTTGTTATTAGCGTTGAAACCGGAACACACCTGAAACGGGAACACACCAAGCGTGCTTAACGTTTGCCATTGTTAACAAGAACAAAAATTGTTCAACATCGTCGAATCGAAGAAATAGTTCATGTTTGTTCACATTTGACAACATATTTGTGGTTCTCATGTATTCATTGTGAAGCTGATTCCAGCATGATCCTTTGTATTTTGCTGGCAAATACAAAGTTATTCTATAAGTCAAAAAAGTTGAGACTTCATAATATTTTTATGAATCAGTGGTTATCTTTTAAAAGAGAACATCAAAATTAAAGAACGCCCAAACGTTCACAAAGATTTGTATGGTCCTGAATATTTGGACGGTGCAACACCAAAGGATGTTATCGAAGACTGACTCTAAAAACCAAACTATTAAATTAAAGAACGATCAATTTGAACGGGTTAATTTACAGATCATTTATTATGACCCGTTCCATTTGAGGAACGACTTAGTCCATTTCTTAACCTTACTAGGATCACAAAATCCCTTTATATACCACCACCAAAGCATTTTCCTGTCCTTTTCAATTTATTTATTCACAAGTCCTTTTTTAAGATTTTTTTTTTTTTTTTTTTTTTAAATCTTTTTCTTGTAAAAGAAAAAAAGAAACCACCTCGTTTCAATTTTACCCATGCTTTCAAACTCTTGACAAATCCTTCTATTTCTGCAGCTTTAAAACTTTTTTTTTTAATTTAAAATATTTATATAGGTAATAGCTGAAGTACCCGGTGCAGCTCGGGTTCCTTAATAATTATAAATCTATCTGGGATCTGTCCGTCTGTGCAGACACGTGGAGCAAAAAAATAGAAAAATTTCAATATGTAATTAGTAAAAATTCGGGATAATCAGTCATCAAAGGATAAAATGTAAAACTATTTTGCTCCATGAGGACGCAGTAACTGAAATATAAATTTAATATCATTATTTATGATTAACACTGGGAGACAGACAGATAAAAATAGACTCCAGCGCCGGGATTTGAACCATTATTTTTCTCTGTCTGTCTCCTAGTGTTAATAATGATTATAATTTGATTTAAAGTAATATTTCAAATTTCCGTAGAATGAAAACTACCAAAAACTTAAAAATTGAATTTATTACTATCCATTAATTTAGGAAAAAAATAAGAATTTTTCTCAAATAAGATTCATTTTCCTATTCTGAAATTATTATCTAGAATAACAACTTCATTTTAATATTTTTCTACAACAAATGTATTCATCTAATGTACGAGAATAAATGTGTTTCTGCAAATAATTCCCTTTTTAGTCTTGTTTTATTTTTTTTATCGTCAATATGATTAAGAGAAAAATAATAAATTTTTGAAATTTCTTGGAAAGTAAAATTAATGTATTTTACTACGTTTTTATTAGCTTGCTTTCTTGTTTGTTTGTTTGTCCAGTACAAATCCTGCAATCGATTTTTAACTAAATTCCCGAGTAGCTAGACATTTGAAACTTTTAATAGCTCAGGACACGATGACAATGCATTATTTTAATACTTTTGGCCATCTTTCAGCAGAATTTAATTCGTTTTCAGCAAATTTTGCTGTATGGAAAGTTAGTTCGGAAAAAATCCACAAGTTATTTTATTTGATTTGACACGTCCCACATTTACAATCTTCATTTTGACAGGTATTAAATTTATGATTTATGACAGAAAATTTAAAAACGTAGTATAATATAAAAAAAGTTCTTTTTATCTTGCAATTATTTTAAAATCAAAACTACTTTACCAAAGTTTTCCTTTTTCTCTTTTCAAATAAAACGATTTAAAACTTTAACAAGAGAACATTCTTATCAGAATATATTATACACTTTTCATTACTTACTCCATCCATTAAATATTCAAATTGTTAAATAAGACGAGTTGATGGATTACACGATTATTTTATATATTAAAAGTTGTAACATTTTTGGTATTATGTTTTAAGTACTAGGAAAGTTATCTAAGGAAAATATAATTAAGTTTATATAAATCCTTTAAATGTGTTTTAAACAATTTCTTTTTTTTAAGTTTTATATTATACGTTCCTTATTCAAGTAAAAAATTACATTCCTTGTATATGAATTATATAATTTTAGTTATATATGTGGGTAGTTTGTTGTATGTGTTTGTGTGTTATGATATATATATATATATATATAATGATATAACTGT
>KZ651697.1:157083-176364 GCA_001010745.2 Gerris buenoi | reverse complement strand
TGTTATGACGTGAAAATAAGATTTTGAGACTTACATGGATTTACTCGTTTTGAGGCCCCCTGAGTCTTAAAAATGTTTGTTTGTTGTCTGTCGTCTGTGCACGTGGAGTCAAAACTACTGAACAAATTTTGTCGAAATTTGGCAAAAATCATACCACTAGGCAATATGGAGAAATACATCATAGCTCTAAATTTAAGGGCGTCACTCTGAAAAACAAACGTTAAAAACATTCGCTAAAATGGTTCCAACGATTTTGATTTAAACATTTCTAAATGTAGTACAAATACGAATCTAACGATATAAGCCGTTTTCCTGGGATACATATAATTTCTGATATGTGGATGAAATTAAATATGATTTTTGTTATAAAAAAAAAAAAATGTCTCTTCCCTATAGTAAAGTCTGCCAAGTAGGTTCGCGGCTGAGTTATGTCTAGAGGTAGTTCAAGCCCTAAGGTAGAAGGAGGAGAAACCGGGTTCCATCGAGGTTTCTCTACCCTATGAAATATTTTTGCCGTTTAAAAAATGATTTACAAGGAAATATAACGTCATTTACAAATGACTGGTCGCGTTAGTTTCAATTTTGTTAGAATTTTACCGCAGAAATGTATAATAAATTTAGCGATTTAGTTAATTTAGACTGTTAGTTATCTATGCTCTGTGCACGTATGAGAGGCCCAAACGAACCGATGCTAATTAGATTACACCTTTAGGGAAAATCGGGAAAGAATTTTGCACAATTGATAAATGTAAATCTCGAAATAGTAATTGAACTTTAGTTCTGAAACTCTGAAAAGTTTTTTGTTGTTCAACAAAATTATAAAAATAATAAGTATTAATGAATTAGATTAAAATATTAAAATATATTCATAAAAAGTAAGTTACCCGTCCGTAGTACCAGTAACATAATATTATAGTAGATAATACACAAATAAAAAGTTNTTATTCATATATAAAATTATCAATAGAGCACGAAAACAACCATTATGTAAGCTAGATTGACAAGAGTTTGAATAACTGTAATGTTTATTATGTAGAAAAGTTTATAGCTAAATAACATTAAAGCTTTGAAACTAAAAAACAAACTTTCCGACGCAGAAGTCATGAATCGTCCAAGAACAAAACAAAAATGTGCCCAATCTATCTTCTTGTCAACTCAAACGTAGATCAACCTATATCTGCTCGACAGAACCTCTGATAACCACAGAATCAAGAAATACGGTCTTACCCCGCCACCCGGTTTTACCCCACTCTCCCCTATATGCCAAATTTCAAAGTCATCGGACGAGATGTGTAGCCGACGGACGGACAGACAGACAGACACACGCAGGAAAATATAAGGGTCCTTGGTTTTGCCTATGGACCCTAAAAAGTAGAAAAAAATGGGCGTTGGAAAGTTTAGTTCGAGTATCGGACTGAATTCATAATAATACTAGTCTGAACTTTTCTTGTTGTGAAATTTGAAATAAAATTTGAAATGTTTTATCATTATAAATTGAGGAGGACTAATTATTTTTGGTAGGCTGAGAGTGGTTATTATTACAGTGTTAATTATATGCTAATCTACCTTTATGTCCCTAACTCCTAAAGGCCTCACTGTCTCTGAGGCCTGAGGTCTATTGTCTCACAAAGATTAATCCCCATTTAAAAATAATCTGTTATTAAATCAAAGATGAATAATAAGTATTAATGAATTAGATTAAAATATTAAAATATATTCATAAAAAGTAAGTTACCCATCCGTAAGTACCAGTAACATAATATTATAGTAGATAATACACAAATAAAAGGTTTAAAATAATATTTACATTAGATTTGAGATCAGAATGAAACATGTGTATTTTTGGACGGAAGACGAAGGAGCACGCGACCCGACTGAACGTCTTACAAGAATACGAACGCAGTAATATACTCTCAACTAACATTTTTCATAACAAGGCATCTATATAGATACCGCTACGTCTCGTATTGTGTACACGAATCCTAGCCAACACCTCCTATAAACTCCTACGGCTCATCTCTCGAATAAAAATTCTAACATCTCTTATGAACTGTTTTACAAAAGCCAAAAGATAAACTATTCAAAACACAAAATGCTTAAAAAAAGATAAACAAAGGAAAAAATACACAGAAATGCCAACCGAAAACATAAATCGTCGGCATTCTTTACATTGTCTACTCCCACTTAAAAAATACTCAAGAAAGATAAAAAAAATTAACAGAGAAACCCTTTACTTCTTTTTTTAATGTTATTTTTACAATTTATTTGTGAAATAGCGCGATGTTTTGTATGTTCTGTTTAACATTAAAGAGAAAACTATTTGAAAATTCCATTTTAGTGACAGGTATAGTTTTGGTCATAAAAGATATTTGTTGAAATTAAAAATGTATCGTTTAATGCTGGTAAGTTTGAAACTATTTAAACATTCAATCTGGGAGCAGATTAAGAAGCAGGCAACGCAGGGCAAGGCAGTACCGTTTTTTTTAACCACAGAAATGTGTATCGGAAGCGAATATCTCACTTCCTATGGCTCGGAGACGGTATGTTAGTGAAAATACGTGTAAACTTCGAGTTTGATTTATAGTTGCTGCAAAAGCAATTTACCAAACAACCTGTTTCATGCGTTTCTTAAAACCTGCACCTGGTGGTAAAAATGTCCGAGCAAGAGATGAAAAAAAAAAAAAAAATAATAAAATAAAAAATAAAATCCACGAACATAGACTAAGTTGTCTATTAAATAGGAAATGAAGACGATTATCAATTCACGTTGGCGGAGCTGAAGGGTTTTCTTGGTTATGATGCTCCTGCCGATGCTTCCACGATATTTCTAACACTTGTTACAATAATAAAATAAAAAACTATCAAAAGAAGAACGTCTACGAATAGCTGAAGCTGCTGCGGCAATTATAAGAAAACATCCACAGTCGCTGTTGTCACTAATTCGTAATAACAAATATCTTGCCGTAGTTTTCAATCAATTATGCTTGTGCTGTTCATTGTATCAATTTTGCTAGTAATTTTTACAAACTAAATCTAAATAAACTTAAATTGTCCCTCGCAAATAAAGAATAACGGTTCCCACAGTAGAGCTGCCTCTTTTTTTTTTTTTTTTTTCTGGGGGGCTTTTACACCTGAAGACTTAGGCCACTTAGGTGGGCCCATAGAACAAACCCGGGTTAGGGACCGAAATCTTCACAGTTGTGTGAAGATGTGGTCGTTAACCATGACTCCCCTCCTGGTTGTGTTACAACCAGGAGTGTCATCATCATGGTTTCCAGGCCGAAACCCGGTGGCGCCACTCTTTCTAGGAGCTTCCCATTTATTTAAACAATGCTGGGTTGACATTGAGCGGGGGACCCGGTCCGGGAATCGAACCCAGAGCTGTGGTTAGAAGCGTTCACCCTTCCATCTACTAACCCTGCTCGAGGCTTCTTAACTTGCGTTATCACACGGACAGCGCGCTAGCCTCTGAGCCATCCAGGCCCCCCTAAAGCTGCCTCAGGGAAATGTCAAAGTTATGCGGAAACTTCGGAGCACTGTATTATCGGTTAACGGTTCGTTGTACGTAAAAAAACAAAAAACATAATGTTTCCTATGTGAAATTTTATAACCTTCAATTTTGATTTGATCCTCAATTAGTCTGCCATCCATAACCAGCGATATTCGCAAAAATGCGTAAAAAGTCGTGCAAAAACAGACACTACGCAAATTATAGTAAGGTGGATTTCTTGCTAAACCGTTCGTGGTATGTCAAAAAGTTAATGAGACTTTTTTGTGAGAAATTTAGTTATCCTTCTTTTTAATCGCCTTAATTTGTGGGGGTTGAAAAAAAATATTATAAAGTAAAATTGGTGACCCCCACATGCATTTCTTAATTCCACTGAGTATTGATTCTTAGAAATATTTTGTTTATTAAATCCCCATTTAAAAATAATCTGTTATTAAATCAAAGATGTTTAATTTTTTCGATAGAAAACTGATGAAAATTCGAGCAAACAATCAGAGAACTTACGTCAGAGGAATTTTTCACATTCAATCTGACTGCTAAGTATTAAATTTCTCTGTTTGTTCTTCCATTCCATTCTGTACACGAAAAATAATATTTTTGAGGAATATACCACCATCGAAGTTATTTTTCTCGATCAATCAACCCGCTGACAGAGACAAAATTTAGAGGGAAACTAAGGACTGCCAGATTTTCTCTTCAATTTCACACCTCAACGAAGAAAAATCTTCTTTATTTACTATTTTATAGAGAAAACACTATTTTTTACGGAGCAAAGGATCAAGTTGGGGAATCGATTCTTTCTTTATCTGACAGCTTGTAACTTAAACTCTATAACCTTTTTTTTATTCATCTTATGGATGGATCGGAGTAAAGAATAGCTTCAAGGTTAAATAAAACAACATGCTGTTCGCCAACATATACATTCTACGTTAATATCAAATTAATGCACATTAGATACATAATGATAAAATGAATATATGAAATTATTATTAATGGTTGGCGTTTTTATTTAAGTATTTTACTGTACTTATAATAAAAAGAAGCATCCGTACGCGCGAAAGAAATAAAAGACGGCAGCAAAGGACCCTACTAAAAATATTAAATGTAATTTTGTATACTGATAAAATTTCATGAAAACAGTAAGTTGATGCATGTAGTTTTCAATCATTGAGTAGTTAGGTCCATTAGGAACACTTCTTTAGATTGTTACTCCCCTAGTTTTTTGGAAAGAAGTTCCTTATGGCCCTTCATGAGCCCGAGAGTGAATCCGAAAAAAACGAAAAAAATCACCGTTACATAACCGACCGTCACGAAATCTACCGATGACGATAGCTTGAGTAAAAGATAACCTAGTTAGTTGAAATTTGGTACTAATTTTCAGTTTACTAATGCCCAGGTTGAGTTCGTTGGACAATGTTGACCGCCCAAGCGTTCACGCGCAACGCTTCACGTAAACGTAAGCTTCAAATTTAACATAGGAATTTTAAGCCAAGAAGAAATTCTAACTTCATCTATTTAATGAGACAAACAATTTTTATATATATATATTAGTAAAACGAACACTGATGCTGCTATTGAGTTATAATAAGTTAATTAAGTTATATAAGTTATGAAGATCACTAAATTGATTAAAGTTGACCTAAACGTTTAAAATAAAGAAAACAAAATATTTACCGATGTCCTACCTTCTAACCTAACGATTTTAATAAAACTTCTTACACATCGTCTAAAGTACAATTGAAATAGGCATGAAAAATTTCAAGCTGAAGTTTTTGAGTAGGGATGAGATATATTTTATAATATTTTAAATTAGTAGGCCGGGCAGGTAGAAAACAGTCCTATTTCCTCCTTACTACAAACATACTCATTAAATATAAACTCATGATTAACAAAGGAGGATTAAGTTCTATGTGGTAGATAATAATCGATCGTGAGGGCGCTAAGCACCACGCTAATAGACGGATAATTATTTTACATATTTCTTATCTAATTTTCTTAAAAAATGTCATAAATTATTATTGTCTTAATTATTACTATTATGACTGCCTTAATGTTACTAAAAATGTAAAAATAAACTCAACAATTTTTTTCAAACTACTTTGCCTCTTTAAGTTACTTGATTTGAAAATCTAGCATGGGTTACCTACTCAAAGACGGGCTTTCCATTAAAAAAATAGCCTTCGGGGAGGGTAGTTAAAACAAATTTGAAGAATTATTAAGCCATTCTTAGCGCCTTGTTTCCGGTTAAATTAACTGATATCTTGAGACTTGATAATGCACAAATTAAATTTACATATTTTAATAGAATTATACAATGTGAAATTCGCGTGTTGTGAAATAAATTGTATTTTTTTTTTTTTTTTGTTATTATCTATAATAATATACTTTATAGTTGATCTTAATAGGTTATATTTATGGTTTATTATAAATAATTATTATATCTATTATTATTGCTACAAACAGAGTAACCCATTCGTAATTGTAGTTAGAAAATAACAGCGAACGGCTGTAATAGTAATACATAATTCGTGGCGGGCCAGCCCTTAAATTAATTCTAGTCTATATATCTAAGCTTAGTCCTTATAAGCTGCTACACGAGCACATAACTAGTTCCTTAGTTAATTGTGCATTCTAATGATGCCAGATGATTAGGGTTCAATCCACCACCAAGTAGTATTATTTTCTATAGTATTTTTTATATATATATAAAATTATCAATAGAGCACGAAAACAACCATTATGTAAGCTAGATTGACAAGAGTTTGAATAACTGTAATGTTTATTATGTAGAAAAGTTTATAGCTAAATAACATTAAAGCTTTGAAACTAAAAAACAAACTTTCCGACGCAGAAGTCATGAATCGTCCAAGAACAAAACAAAAATGTGCCCAATCTATCTTCTTGTCAACTCAAACGTAGATCAACCTATATCTGCTCGACAGAACCTCTGATAACCACAGAATCAAGAAATACGGTCTTACCCCGCCACCCGGTTTTACCCCACTCTCCCCTATATGCCAAATTTCAAAGTCATCGGACGAGATGTGTAGCCGACGGACGGACAGACAGACAGACACACGCAGGAAAATATAAGGGTCCTTGGTTTTGCCTATGGACCCTAAAAAGTAGAAAAAAATGGGCGTTGGAAAGTTTAGTTCGAGTATCCGACTGAATTCATAATAGTACTAGTCTGAACTTTTCTTGTTGTGAAATTTGAAATAAAATTTGAAATGTTTTATCATTATAAATTGAGGAGGACTAATTATTTTTGGTAGGCTGAGAGTGGTTATTATTACAGTGTTAATTATATGCTAATCTACCTTTATGTCCCTAACTCCTAAAGGCCTCACTGTCTCTGAGGCCTGAGGTCTATTGTCTCACAAAGATTGATTCACCCATTATAAAAAAAGGCAATACAAATTTTCACTTCTATAAAGTAATTAAGTTAATTTAATTTGTCCCAATTAACCTTTTGTTTAAATTAACATTGTTTAAGAAAAAAGTAATTAGGATGTTACATTAGCCTTTTGAAGTTAATTTGAGAGCAAATTTTCATTACATTTTATAGTTATCTTCAACCTTTTCTTTTATTTCATTTTTCTCTTTATAACAATACAATTTTTTTTTTATACATCTCATCGCAGTGAGGCAAACTAATTAGAACCACACAGCTCGTTAAATGAAAATGTTATATTAAATGTTAAAATTCTGAAATATTAAGGGAAACGTGTAGCTGGCAAATAGTGAAACTAAGAAGTACCTATAATTTAAATAATTGCTTTGGATAAAGTCTTAAAACAAAAGGTAGCAATTTCGTAAATTTCACATAAAAAATGTTACACTTGGACGAATCTCGAAACGCGAACTTCGTTTCCCGATGTCAATTTCAAACAAGCGAATTTGCTGTACCGCTGCTAAAGAAGTTTCACTTAAAAAAATGAACTACCTTTAACAATGATACACTTTATAGCGAAAGCACTTTACAGCTTTGAAGCATCAGTATCCTGTTCATAATATTAGACTTCGGTCGCAGAGTCCACGCTGATTCCGATTTAGAATCAGATTCCGAACGTAGGGATGTAATGAGTCTGCTTGAGACATGTAGGTTGAGGCCGTGGGCAGAAGAAGTTAAATCGGTCATATTTGTCTCGTAAAATGGCTTTCAATACATAAAATCAATAACAAAAAGTGATCATCGAAAACCACTTGTAATGGTTTTATCTTTTTAAACAAAATCATCAGCAAAATTTAGGCTACACTTATCTAAAATACTCTGATTACATTAATTCTTTAATTTATGTGTACCGTATAATATGTGGACTAGGAGACCACTCGCGGTCAGCAATTCTTTATCCACATTATAATAATTCTAAATAAATAAGAAACAAAAACAAAGAAGAAGACGAATTAGTTGTTAGCAACTAAGAAAAAAGTTATAAAGAAATAAAATCCCAGCGCACCAATAACAGATAGAAACGGAAATAAAAATTGCATAACATCCTAGTAAAGTAAGACCAGACCTGCTTCCACTTTAGACCAATTAACAATGTTGTTCATTTAAAGCTTTGCGTCGGCTTTCAGAATCTGAATCGGCATAAAAACATTAAAATTGGTCTCTTAATGATTGTGGCACATAGCTTCATCTTGTCTTATAATTATGTTATGGTTTTACAACGTATTATATTATATTTTCTTTTATATTTGTTGATATAATCTTATTACAAAACAATTTATACATATTTCAATTGTATTAATACAAATACTTAAATATACAAAAAACCAGTTTTTTTAATAGCATAAAAAGTAGGTATGGAACTGATATAGGTAGAATTCATAATTAAAAATGCTAATTAAATATTAATAAAGAAAGTCAATGTTTTGTATATTTAACACCATTTATTTTTGAAATATCAAAGAACCTTTTAGAAGGAGCCCCTTCTTAAAATCTTTCAAATTATTTTCATTATTTACATGAATAAAAGTTTGAATAGAGCATTAATTCATAAATTTATCAATGCACAAGTATATACGACAAGTATATACGGTTGAAATTAAGAGACCATCTGTGCCCACAGTAGATAAACTATCCAAATTCCCTAAAAATCAGATGAGTCCATGTAGGAATTTTTGAATTCCAGAAATAACGATTTAAATTCTTCTGAAATTATCTTCTGTAAGCTCAGAAGCATAATTTAGATTAATTCACTATGAGTTTATAAACAAAATTATTAATTTAAAATGATTAATATTACTGCAGTGCAAAGAAAGGTACTGCGATTAATTTTACTTGATAAATTAGTTAAATGTTAAATAGCTATCATGTTTTAAAATTAAGGAAGTTAATGTACACGTCGCACCTATACAATGCCAAACTAAGCTGAGTAACAAACTTCTATACATTTCTATTACCAAAACTTTCTTGTAAATAAGTAAGTCCAAATCTAATTTAGAACGGGGGGCTTGATTTACTAGTTAAGCAAACCTTAAACTATCACACATAACTTTTGACCAATACAAAAATATACATTAATTGTTACAATTAAGTGATTAATAATTATTAATTATGCTTTTAAATAAATAATATATCCAACTTTTATAATTATTTAAAACGCAAGGATAAATCATATCAATATTAAATGAAATTATTTAAGTAAAAATATTAAAAGCACAATAAAGTTCCTTAAAACTTCACATTTAGAACTTCACAACACTTTTTTGAATAAGATTTAAAATACCATTTATTGTTAAAAAAAAAANCTGCTTGAGACATGTAGGTTGAGGCCGTGGGCAGAAGAAGTTAAATCGGTCATATTTGTCTCGTAAAATGGCTTTCAATACATAAAATCAATAACAAAAAGTGATCATCGAAAACCACTTGTAATGGTTTTATCTTTTTAAACAAAATCATCAGCAAAATTTAGGCTACACTTATCTAAAATACTCTGATTACATTAATTCTTTAATTTATGTGTACCGTATAATATGTGGACTAGAAGACCACTCGCGGTCAGCAATTCTTTATCCACATTATAATAATTCTAAATAAATAAGAAACAAAAACAAAGAAGAAGACGAATTAGTTGTTAGCAACTAAGAAAAAAGTTATAAAGAAATAAAATCCCAGCGCACCAATAACAGATAGAAACGGAAATAAAAATGGCATAACATCCTAGTAAAGTAAGACCAGACCTGCTTCCACTTTAGACCAATTAACAATGTTGTTCATTTAAAGCTTTGCGTCGGCTTTCAGAATCTGAATCGGCATAAAAACATTAAAATTGGTCTCTTAATGATTGTGGCACATAGCTTCATCTTGTCTTATAATGATGTTATGGTTTTACGACGTATTATATTATATTTTCTTTTATATTTGTTGATATAATCTTATTACAAAACAATTTATACATATTTCAATTGTATTAATACAAATACTTAAATATACAAAAAACCAGTTTTTTTAATAGCATAAAAAGTAGGTATGGAACTGATATAGGTAGAATTCATAATTAAAAATGCTAATTAAATATTAATAAAGAAAGTCAATGTTTTGTATATTTAACACCATTTATTTTTGAAATATCAACGAACCTTTTAGAAGGAGCCCCTTCTTAAAATCTTTCAAATTATTTTCATTATTTACATGAATAAAAGTTTGAATAGAGCATTAATTCATAAATTTATCAATGCACAAGTATATACGACAAGTATATACGGTTGAAATTAAGAGACCATCTGTGCCCACAGTAGATAAACTATCCAAATTCCCTAAAAATCAGATGAGTCCATGTAGGAATTTTTGAATTCCAGAAATAACGATTTAAATTCTTCTGAAATTATCTTCTGTAAGCTCAGAAGCATAATTTAGATTAATTCACTATGAGTTTATAAACAAAATTATTAATTTAAAATGATTAATATTACTGCAGTGCAAAGAAAGGTACTGCGATTAATTTTACTTGATAAATTAGTTAAATGTTAAATAGCTATCATGTTTTAAAATTAAGGAAGTTAATGTACACGTCGCACCTTTACAATGCCAAACTAAGCTAACTAACAAACTTCTATACATTTCTATTACCAAAACTTTCTTGTAAATAAGTAAGTCCAAATCTAATTTAGAACGGGGGGCTTGATTTACTAGTTAAGCAAACCTTAAACTATCACACATAACTTTTGACCAATACAAAAATATACATTAATTGTTACAATTAAGTGATTAATAATTATTAATTATGCTTTTAAATAAATAATATATCCAACTTTTATAATTATTTAAAACGCAAGGATAAATCATATCAATATTAAATGAAATTATTTANAAGTTGATTGTCTCATTAAATAGACGAAGTTACAATTTTTTCTCGTCCTAAAATTCCAATTTTAAATTTGAGGCTTACGTTTAAGCAAGCGATGCACGTAACGCTTGGGCGGATAACGTTGTCCAACAAACTCAGCCTAGGTATTGGTAATATGAACATGTGTACCAAATTTTAACTAACTGGGTCATCTTTTACTCAAGTTATCGTCATTGGTAGATTTCGTGACGGTGATTTTGGTCGTTTTTTTTGGATTCACTCCCGGGCTCCAGAACGTACCATAAGGAACTTCGATAAAAAAATAAAAAATGTAGTCCATCTAAATACTAATCAAACAATATAAGCCGTCTTCTCTGGGAAAAAATCCAGTTCCTGAGAAAGCAGCTTTAAACGCGGACGGAGAGAGGCCGGGATTCGATTCCCCGCAGAGGAGAATTATTTTTATGATAAATGTTGATAAAATGTTCAATAATAATTAAATATATGTACCTACGAAAACTCGAAAATAATAAATGGAAATTACTAGGCTTAGTATGTAATTATGAACTCGTATATAAGAAAGTTTGTGTGAGCTGTCGATTTTTTTTTATGTTCGTTAACAATACTTCTTCTTAAAGGTTCTATTAAACCAATTTTTTTAATGATTTAATATTTCTATACATTCTATCTCTATTATTTATTACTTCTACTTAAAGTGGTAATGTTTATTTATAATGTCTCTATTAAAAAATGTCTGCTCATTAATTTGGATCATTTCCCTATGATATAACTTTGTTTGATGTGATATAAATTCAACTTAACTTTATTTTAACTGATTTAATTTTATATTTTCTGTATCCTCTATTTGTATGTGCGAAAAGAATTTCTAGAAGTAAAATCTCTGGGTTAGAATTGGTGTCCAGGTGCTGAAGCTTTAGGTATGTAAGCTAGAAAGCTAGGGATCAAGGAAAGCATCTCACACTCGGACTTGAGGTGGCCGAATAAATAGTTGTGTGACGTTCTCCCTCGGCTTGTCCTCAGCACGTAAGTCCACTCCCTCCTCGCCGATTAAAATTCTGGAAACGTTGCTCTGCCTAGAGCCCCTCTGCAGTTGATTGATCCTCCGGCTCCCTCACTTCCTTCCAACTTGCTACACTAGACTGATCTTAGAGCCCAGAGATGAAATTTATTTTTAGGGGGTCTCTTCTTCATACAGTAACTATACCTATATAGAATAGATACAAGCCATGAAATACGTGATATCCCTTACCCTAACAAATTTACAAGAGTGATCGACCATTTTTACACTATGGATAAAGTAATGTATTTTCCAAAAAAAAAAAAAAAAATATAACTTAAAGACATGCATTATTTTTCTAGTTGTTGGTTTCCCTTTCTTTTCTATTTATCTTAAGCATACTTCGCTCCCTGCTTCGCTGGGTTATTCTCAACTTCTGTAAGACATGTTTTTTCATGACCCAAGTTTCCACACCGTAGATAAGAACCGGTAGAACCCATTTCATCCATATTTTGGTCTTGTGCTGCATATGTACATCTGAAAAGCTATCTGCATTTATTATAACTAGCCCGTCCAAGTGCTGTTCTTCTCCTCTCTTTCATTTCTTCATCGGCATTTTCAGTAAATAGCTGTTTAAGTCGATGTACCCTGCTTCCTCCACGTGGATTCCATCGTCGCCTTCATAAGATGCTGTCAATATTTTTGTTTTTTAAATGTTCATTATCAACCCCATTTGGTAAACTTGTATCATAATCTTGATTTCTTCTTTATTTTTCCCTATCAGTACTAAATCATCAATGAATTTCACGATATTAAAATGTTTTTTGACTCCGTCGCCGTCCCAATTTAGGAGTTAGCATGCTGTCTCGAGAACAGCTATGAATATGTTTGCGAAGATGACGTCCTTGTCTTGTTCCTCTCTGAACAAAAACTTCAGCTTTTACATCCTCGGTGTTCTATTGATAAAGATGCTCCGTCATAAATATGCTTAATAACCTTTATATTAGCTGTCTTCGATTCCTACTTTTTTGAGTGTTTCTTTATTTTTTATTTTTTTTTTTGAGTGTGCGGTTTTTTTTAAATTATTGTGTTTTTATTAAGTGGTTAGATTATAAGCTTCAGAGCTTTCCGAAGGTAACAAAAACATTAAAATCATTCTGAAAATATTTAAGGCAAAAAAGCATTTTAGTTCTGACAGAGACTGACGAAAATATTTTTCTAAAAAAAGAATGTCTTCTTAGAGATAAAGCTAAAAGCAATTCTTAAAATAGAGGCGTAAGAACCAATTTAGAGAGAAACTGAATTCTATGGACGCTCAGAATTCTTTTTCAAACATCGTTCCGAACAAGTAAAGAGAATTCTCAGCTATAGAATTTAGAATTTTCTTGTTTCCCTTTGGAAATACTCTAGAAATTTCAACTGTTGTACGATTAATACTTGTTAACAGTTCACTGTTGAACGATTGAGTTGTTAACAGTTCACGGCTTAACTATTCCTCACTTAATTGCCAAAAGAAATATGTAAAAGTCTGCCACACCAACTAGTGTTGTATATAGCTTCCTAGAATCCTACCGAATTTTCGACCCCATCAAAAATAAGGGTAGTTTACTCATATTCATATTTTAAAGTTAAAAGAAAAAAAACAAAACAAAACAAAGAAAAAACAAAAAAACAAAAACAACAGAACCCTGTACACAAAATCAAATAAATTTTATCATTTTTCAAGGTTTAAGAACAAGCAGGATTTTTTTATATATATAATTACTTTTTTTTCGAGAACACAAAAATAAGAATATGTTTCCTCTCGAATACTCTATCTTGTGACACAATTTACAATAATAATAATAATAATAATATAATTAGATCTCATTATGAAATGTAGTCGTTTGGACCTGCTTCGATCTCGTTTGGTTGTTATTAAAATTATTCATTTAAATTAAATAATTATTCAAATGTTAAGTTCAATGAAAAGGGAGAAGACATGTTTTTAGAATTTAATTCTTTTCTATAACTTAAAGACTTTTTGTATAAAATAATAATTTTAATGAAAATATGTTTATCTACGATTGATACGAATATAAACATTGTATCCCTGTTTATGTTTAGATTCGTAGAAAGTGATTCTTTACGCACCTGTATTAATTGCGCATGCGTGTCTCATAGTTTTTTAAGAATTCCTCTTCTCTACCACTCTAGCGCGGTAAAAAAGAATAATTCTTCAACTTTAGGCACGATTAGCGAGTTGTTTTTTTTTACTTTTAACATAACTAATTAGTCCAGTCAAATGGTAGTTTGAAGTGGAAAGTTTTGGTGTAATTGTTGTTAGTGGCTTATTTTATGTTTTTTGGGGTGCTGAACACGAATCTGAAGTTGTCCAACAAAATTTCCCTCGGCAAATATGAGAAATCATCGAAAAACTACAAAAANTTTTTTATATAAAAAACAAAAATAATAAATAAGATCAAAAATACAAGAAAAATTTATATTTGAAAATATCAAAACAAATATTAATACAAGTTTCGACCTACAAAATTGATAATACACAAAAATTCCGAAAGGGGACAATTTAGATGTAGGCGGTCCCAATTCCCAAATTAATATTTAGATTAGGGTCTGAAAATGAAAATAAGATTGAAAGGGTGGGGCGAGGTGGGAGGGGAGATAAAAGGTTGAACCTTCCGAAAAAGGATATGAATTAATAATAAGACCTTGGAATTATTTATCTGAATATTTGACTTAGAAAAGGATAAATTCCTTCATTCTATACTATTCATATATATTTTGACCAATAAATATTATAATATGATAAATTTGTCTTTACTTTCTCATTTCAGCAGTACATAGAGAGAAATAATTTGATATTGATGAATTTAGACGTAGAGAACCTTAACTCTGAGTCAAAAAAGTTGTTTTATAACTTTCTGTTCAACTTTTGTCTGTGCAACAAGAGGGGCCTAAACTACAAAGGCAATTTAAATAAAATGTATCATACATATCAGAAAAATCAGTTCGAGTTGCCTATAGGTATAAATGACCAAAAATTTCATTTTTCGAAAAAAATGTATTCTTTATAAAAATTTTTGCTTGTTTTCAAATTAAGAACTATCATATTAAAAATTTCGTACTGTGTACACTGTACCCAAAAAGTACAATTTAAAAAAAAAAAAAAAACACGAGTAAAGTGGGGTTATTTTTGATTTTTTGAAATAATGTTACTCTTTATAAAATTGTTTATTTAATATCCTAAGGCAAATTATGTCATAAAAAGTGAACATTTATGACAAAAAATAACCCCACTCCAAACTGTCCCAGGATCGGGTAGCCTATACGTAAAAATGACAAAAAAATTCATTTTTCGAGAAAAAGTTATTCTTTATAAAAATGTTTGCCTGTTTTCAAATGAAGAAATATTATATTAAAAATACCGTACTATGTACAGTGTACCCAAAACGTACATATTTCTAATTTTATTCAAGACATAAATGTTCACTTTTTATGACATAAATTGCCTTAGGATATTAAATAAAGAGTAACATTATTTTGAAAAATAAAAAATAACCCCACTTTACTCTTGTACTTTTTTTGAATATTGTACTTTTTGGGTACAGCGTACATAGTAAGAAATTTTTAATATGATAGTTCTTCATTTGAAAACAAGCAATCTTGATTAAAAAATTCTAGAAATAAAGTAAATTTATGTACAACCAACCAATTAAGTCATTTTCTGAAGAAAAATATTTTTTTCGAGATATTGATGAAAATAAAGCAGATTTTGCTGAAGATAGATAATAAGTGTAAGCAATCACTGTTAAACCCTTTTATTTTTTTATTATTATTATTTTTTTTTTTTTTTCAATTAAAAACAAGCTATAGTGTAAACTCTAGCTTTACAACATATTAAAAAAGATAATTGACCGAATTAAACATTATTAGATTTAAATTCAATTTGATTGTCTATATGAGACATTTTTGTTCAAGTTTGCGTACCTATTTTTATAATATTTAATTTATATCCTTATGAAGTATTGAAGTGTTGTAGAGATAGATAGAATTCGAGAAAAGAAAAAAAATAATATAGGATTTAAGATTCTAAAAGCTGAGATTATCAAATTTTGTTTATTTTGGAATGATATTAGAAAATTATTAAATAGAATTCTGAGATGATTGTGAATTTAGATTTTCACTTTCCAGATCCTTCTTATAATTATTTATCAGTAAGTAGGAATTACTTAAAAGATTCCTATTCTGTGGTGGAGAATGGAGATTGGAAGATGGAGTGCAGAGATATACAATATTATGTCGTTACTCGCTAAACCTGAAATTAGTTAAAACTAAAAATTTTTAGTACTATTTTAGGCAATGCACTTTAGTCAAAACCGACATTGGCATCTCAGAACTAGAATTCCTAGTTAGTTTTCCAGTCAGAACTAGTATTGCCTGAAATGGAGTGGTTGAAGGTAATTTTGCCTATTCCAACTTGAATTATTTGTTTTTTTTCGTGTATGATGATGAAAAACGACGATGATTAAAAGTAGAATGAGCTTCAAATCCATTAGTTTGAAAATGACTCAAAAGTCACAGGGAAATATTACTTTCAGTTCTGGAATGACACTGGCGACTAACACAAAGCTCTAGTATAGAGGCAAAATCAGTCGTTCAAAAAACCTCTTTGAAATTTTGTTTTTAAGAGATCAGTGGAATAAAGACGGTTTACCTATAAAGTATTTTTTAGGAATAATTCTCTTTGGGAATGACAATTTTTCCTAACTTCTAATCGTTGAAAACTGGAATAAACTAAAACCACTTTATTGTACACAAATTTTTAAGATAAAGATTTTTGCTTCAAGAAACGCTCCATGCATGTCTTCGTTTCATTATAGGCGTTATTTATTTGTGACGGACGCACGGCACATTTAACTGCTTCATTTCGGTCAAAACTACAATCTTCGTCAAACTAGAATTAGTGCGTTGACAGCGCGGGAAAAACTAGCAAATGGGATGAGGAGCCAATGAGAGCTTAAGATTTTCCCGGACAAAAGGTCGGGCCAACTAGGCAAAGATAAATGTGTCTAGTGGAGGGGAGAGGACCTCTGGATAAACGCTTCCCCACCCCTACCCACAGACCTAGTGGCTTTATTTTTTACCCCAGAGAGGTTGGCCAATCTGTGTGTCACTTAATTTTTCGCTCTGTCAACGCAATAATTCTAGTTTGGCGCAGACTGTATTTTAAATCAAGTAAAAGTAGATGTTAATAGCGAATTCTAATTCTGATTAAGATTATCAGGCCTGGTAATGGTTTAGATGCCGAAAAAAAGTAAAAAAAAGGTGACTAAAATTTTAAAAAAGGTGACTAAAAGTGACTGAAAAGGTGACTAAAAAAGTGACCAAAAATAGTGAAAACATTAAAATACCTGTAAAAAAATAAATAAATAAAAAAGGAAAATCCACCATAACCCACCCTCTATTTTCCTTTTTTATTTATTTATTTTTTTTTTATTTATTTTTTTATTTCACAAAATTAAAAATACAAATCAGCCTGAAAAGGTAACATTAGTTATACTGGTATGTAGTGGTATTTCTACCCTAATAGGAAACATAACGGTAACGCCAAATTAGTTAGTTTATACAGGCTGTGGTGGCACAAAAGTATGGAAACCCCTAAATAACTAGTCAGAAAGTGAAATACAGTAGTTTCAGGATTTGTCCTGAGCTATTCTATAATGGTGGCCTTCAGGTGTTTCCATACCTTTGTGCCACCCTGTATAAAGCTGTAATATATTATGTTTTATTACACCTTGCCTACTTTTGTTTTTTAATTAAAAATTGAGTTATTAATGAATTTTTTTTTATCTATTGCTTGACTGTCTTTGTCGATGGCCTTTCTCTTCAAGGTGGCTTCTTTTTGAATTGCTGTAGCCCCTTCTAGCAATGCATTTGCTACACGGACATCATCAAAAATTTTTTTCTCAATTGCTTCTTTTAATTTTGAGTGGGCCTCTCCAAGCAGTCGATTGGCTGCTTTCAGCTCTGCATTTTGCTCTTTCTTCTTTTCGATCAAAACTCCTTGCCTCATATCCAGATTTTTCTTTTCCTCTTCGATTGACTTTTTTAAATTTTTCTCATCTTCTTCCGCCTGCTTCCTCTTTAATTTGTCTGCTTCTTTTTGTTCAGATTTTCTTCTCTCATTTTCTAAGTAGGATTGATAGCTACAGCCTGCACTTCTTGCTAATTGAAGTAGATCTTTTGTAATTAACAAATGCTGTGGTTTGTAATCGAAGTTAGTTACACTTTAAAACTTACCAGCACGTATCTAGGTAATTCCACAAAATTAGGGTTTCTTCTCTTCTCTCTTCTTCAACTAAATCACAGTCCAATGTAGCTAATAAAAAATTCATAGGTAGGCGACACTTGGCATAACTATTTGAAATATACATAGTTTAATATTTTTTGGAGAAATTAGTTCAACGTTCCACAAAAAAAGTAAAAAATGTGACTAATTTCAAAAAAGGTGACTAAAAGGTGACTAACCTCAAAAAAGGTGACTAAAAGTAAAAAAAGTGACCAATTACCAGGCCTGGATTATATACCTTATTTACATATTATGATAATAATATAAAGGTATAGCATTACAATTAAATTTTATATATTATTTAGTAACTCATAATATTATTATTTTATGGGGTTCTTTTAAAATGGTCATTTCTTACATAATAAACATGGCCCTCCGGCCCTCCTAAGAAAGTGTACAGGCTGATAAAACTAATAAGACAATTTATATCTAAAATAAACATTTCCTTGTAAACTAGTACTTTTCCTTATTCTCGCAACCAGCTAATTCCTACGAAAAAACACTTCAAAACGAACATAAAAGTCCAGTACAGTTTGCGTACGTGGATATAGTGAGGCCAAAAACAGACATTTATGATAAATACGAAATTAAGGAATTAAAAAGAATTTTCAAAGATTTTACTATTGTTATTGGTTAGTAGTGGAGGGCGAGGATATTAAACAGTTTACGAGGATTGTTCCGAAAATCCTCAAAAACGGTTTTACACTCTGGTTTATTAAAAATAATTACAGTGAATAATTGCAATGAAATTTAAATAGATTAGAATTTCGTCTATAATTTTCTCTTTTACCTCCAGCATTTTTAGACGCTTTTCATTTACTTCTTAAATTTATATCCTTAAATAAACCTTATAAATTAAAAGAGGGAAGCGATAACTTTTTAATTCCACTTTTTCTTTTACTATTTGGAAAAGGAATGATCCCAAAAAAAAAAAAAAAACTCAGTTAGAAATTCCATTTAGGGTTGAGTATTTTTTATTTAACTAAAAAGGAAAATTTTCGACTTAAGCAACCTTTTTGATCTCAAGTGATAAAAGCTCATTAAACTTAATTAAAACTTTCTAGCCTGCAGAGTCAGTTAATATATATATATATATAATTTCTTTTTTTTT
>KZ651697.1:114420-136429 GCA_001010745.2 Gerris buenoi | reverse complement strand
CCCGCCCACCCTTACCCGTCTAAAATAGTTTGTGATATTTTATCATATTGTTAATAATGTCGCACATTAGCAATAATCAAACGTGTAATCTATTTATAAAATGTTATCCATAAGTCAGTTCTACAATAACAGATTACTAATATGATTTGATTAATAATAAGCCCAATAAATAATATTAGAATCAAACGTATCTGGTGAATTGTAATATTTGTAAACGTATTATATGGCCCCAGATGTCACTAATACCTAGTAGGACGTTTAAAAATAAACTATATTCCTCGTGTATACGAATTTTATTGAGTACACATTATACTTAGTTATACATATAAATATACTTGCGTTCAGTTACAAGTTCTTTAAAGATGTGACTATTGCCATTTAAAAAAATGAAAAATTATATTATCAATAGCTACCTTAATCCTGCATTTCATGCACAACTTGTCAATATTTGGTTTAAAAGTTATCAAATGTACATATATAGGTAGGTACTATGTAATGTGTTTTTGCACATGTTTTCACTTATATAATACCTATTGAAAATCACAAAAGTACCTATAGGTACATAAAGAACAAACGTTAATTTGCACAATGTAAACAGGACAAGAAAAAATTGTAAACAGAAAAGTAACCCACGTAACTGAGACCAGTCTTTGACACAGTAAAGTGTTGTGTGTTGACTAAAACTAAAAAAATAGACTGCCAATTAGTGTGGCACATAGCTTCCTCGCATCCTATTATGTACTTTATTGTTATATTAACATTAACATTATTGTTGTATTACTTTATTGTTATAGGTTTTATTTTCTAAAAACTATTAATAGTTTTAGCGATCTTTAACGCTTCATAGCGGGGTCGCAGTTGGTATTACTGAAAAATTGTATTGGAAAAAAAAATTTTCTCATTGAATAAATAAACTTTTATTTTTTTCCCAGCCTAAAATTTCAATTTTTAATTTTAAGATCACGTTGCGAAGCATGCGAAGCATCCTCAGTGGGGATGCCGAGTGGCGAATCGGCCACTCGTGGTTCTGTTCTGCTGGGCACGTTATCCATTTTCCGATATTCTATTTTACCTCCCTCTCAATTTACCTATTTTCCGTATGATACCTCTAAACTCCCTGATTTGTTAGATTATTTTATATCCTCGCGTTCCTTTAATACCTATTCCCAGATAGAAGTCCTCGATGATCTTTCCTCAGACCACTGCCCTGTTCTTATAACCCTACATGTCTTACCAATCCCTAAACCTACCAAGCCTTCCCTTATTGACGGACCTATAGACTGGGACAAATTTCAAAACTTACTAGAAGACAGGATAAATCTAAAGACCTTACTTAAAACACCACAACAGATAGATGACGCAGTTGAAACTTTCACCACTTACATACAACAGACTATCCGGGATGCTACTGGACCTAAATCACTAAACTTTCGTAAACGAACTGACTTACCACAACAAATAAAATTTTTGATAACAGATAAACGACGAGCTAGAGCTAGGTGGCACAGAACACGTTATCCTACTGACAAACAGACTTACAATAGACTATGCAGGCAACTGACATCTGTACTCAAACAATACAAAACCGACAAATTTAGAGACTATACTGAATCACTTACGACGAAAGACAAATCCTTGTGGACAGCTACTAAAAAACTTTTATCCTATCGTTCCATATCCTCTCCCCTTCGCAAGCCTGATGGATCCTGGTCAAAAACTGATAAAGAAAAATCCACATGCTTTGCTCAACACTTATCCATGGTCTTTACTCCTCACCCTGATATCCAAGATCCAACTCATATTCAGACAATTACAGACGACCTTGACATACCCTTACAAATGACTCCACCTCCATCTGCCTTTCATCCTTCAGATATTCTATACACAATTAAATCCCTGCCTAAAAACAAAGCCCCAGGACATGACCTGATTACCTCTAATATTTTAAAACAACTTCCTAAAAAAGCCATTTTATTCCTGACCTATATCTATAACTCCGTTCTTAGAACTACTTACTTCCCATCCCAATGGAAAAAATCCCTTATAATAATGATCCCTAAACCATCAAAACCTCACCATTTACCTTCTTCCTATAGACCCATTAGCCTTCTTCCAGTAATGAGTAAGATCCTGGAAAAGCTACTTCTTCGTAAAATTTACCCAATCTTAGTATCCAATAATATCCTTCCTGACCATCAGTTTGGGTTTCGAGCAGAACATTCTACTGTCCAGCAATGCCACCGTATTGTAGACGCCATCTCCTCCGCTCTTGAGAAGAAGCAGTTTGTCTCCGCGGCTTTCCTCGACGAAAGTCAGGCTTTCGATCGGGTTTGGCATCGGGGGCTCCTGTGGAAGCTCAAGAAAATCCTTCCATCAACCATATTCCTTATCATTCGTTCCTATCTAGAAAACAGGAGTTTTTCTGTTAGTTCAGGCTCCTGCTACTCCGATTCCTACCCTATCCTTGCAGGAGTCCCTCAAGGTAGTATTTTAGCCCCCTTCCTTTACTCCATATACACAGCCGATATCCCTCAACATCATTCAACATCATTAGCTTCCTATGCCGACGATAAAGCCATTCTTTCAACTCACACAGATCCTATCCACGCCTCTGATTCCCTTCAAGAACACCTGCAATCCGTTGAAAACTGGTCCAGGAAATGGAGGATTAAGTTCAATCGGGAGAAAAGTGTTCAAATGACATTCACTCTACGAAGAGCCACATGTCCTCCAGTCTTTCTGTACCAGCTTCAACTTCCTATAGCTAACCAAGTACGGTACCTAGGACTACATCTAGACAGAAGACTGACTTGGAACTTACATACTCGACTGAAACGTACGGACATGAAGAGACGTTACAAGACGCTACTCAGACTTCTAGGCACCAATTCCAATCTTTCACTAACGAACAAACTAACTGTATATAATTATTTTATAAAACCTATCTGGACCTATGGACTAGAACTGTGGGGATCGACCAAGCCATCAAATTCCTATAAAATCCAGTCTCTCCAATCCATTATCCTTCGTAAAATTGTCAATGCTCCCTCATATGTAGCCAACCGAATTATCCACAATGACCTAAAAGTGCCCTTTGTCCAAACCCTTGCTTCCCTCCGATATAAATCCTTTCATTCCAAACTCACTAACCATCCCAATCCTCTTGTCAAGAACCTATCCTCCCATCATATTCCTGGCAATCCTAGACGTCGTCTCAAGAGGAAATGGCCCCGAGACTTACTTAGAGATGATTTAACTTAAATTAAGTCAAATAAATATTAAATTTTAAATCGCGTGATGGGAGTACCATCAGTGGATGGCCTCTCCTTATCAGTGACTCTGTGAAACTTATTTATTTATCTTCTAATATTTTATTATCTATATTATTATTATTATTATTATTATTATTATTATATTTTTGTATATTTATCATTTTATAATTATGATATTAATTACTCTCTGTACGACAAAAGTCACTTAATACAATTAATTTTTTTAGTTGTGATTGAATAAATAGTAAAAAAAAAAGAAAAAAAAAGATCACGTTGACGTGAGCGTTACGCGTGAACGCTTGGACGGATAACGTTGTCCAACGAACTCGTCCTGAGTATTAGTAAAATGAACATGTTTACCAAATTTTATCTAAATCGGTCACGAATTACTCAAGTTATCGTCGGACGTTTCAAAATTCGCGAACACACAGACCGACAGACAGACACGAGACCGAAAATTTTCCCTGATGTCTGAAACGGAATTCTGTCTTGGAATTTTTAAAATCGGATACATAAAAGTTTTTCGTTCTCAAAAGTGAACACAATGCTTCCGTTACCTTCGGTAAGCTCGGAAGCAATAAAAATTAAATAAGTAATGGCTTGAAAAATTATGTTTTATAGATAGTAGGGGTAAGTAGAGGGGTTTGGACTATGAATTTACAGACAAACCTTGACAAAAAAAAAAAAAAAAAAAAAAAAAAAAAAAAAATCAGCGTTAAGAGCAAGCAAAGGATCTTCTTAAATTTTAAATATGTTTCATGTGGTTGTTTTCTTAATCTTTCCGCGGACCACCTGGAACAGAACCGCGGACCAGAGGTTGAAAATCACTGCTCTAGGGGAGAATCCAAAGCTTTTGGGCGGCAGTACTCCCAAATTAAATTTCAGGATATGGTCATATCTTAAGCTAAATTGCATATAAATCGTCCAAAAAGTACAAGATCCAAGTGTCCAGGATTATTTTTAATCTTTTTTTTATTTAGGACATTGAAAAGTGTAAATTTATCCAAATCGAACGTAAACGCCATTTCAATACCCTCCTTTCTCAATATTATCTTCTACGTATTCGATACTTAATTTTATTTTATTTTTAAATTAGATTATATGTGAGGAAGGAAATAAATTAGAATGCAATTTTACTGGGGAAAAGAAAAAGAATTCATTTGGAACAGCTTGCAGTGCAAAGCAGATAATTAAATTGATTCCGACAGTGACCGTGAGGAGACTCTATGCAGAGAAAATTTGATTTCCAGAGAAATAGATTCAGCAGATTACTTTAGTCTAATCTGATTAAAACGAAGCTAACTGACTCTGACTGCAGGACAACCAATAGAAGCAATTTAAATTAGACTTGACTGCTGCATAAGTAACTCACTTTGACAATAAAAACACATGTTAACATTTGATATTGAAACTGATAAAAATCTTTTTTATGTACTCGTATTTTCTCAATAAATGTTTAGCATTCTTCTCATTTCGTCTAACCAAGGTTTGTTTGAAGATAGTTTCGGAGGCTTATTAGGGTTTTTTTTTTATTTTTTTCATACCTAGTTGCTCTACTTTTTTTTTTATTATTATATTAGATTTTCATATGGTAGGTCAGAAGAGATATTGTCCCAGTTGGAAATGGAGGAAGAGTTCATTTTGTTAGCTATCTTTTCAGGTTTCACTAATTATTCTTAATTTTGTCACTAATTAAATTATGAGTAGGTTCAGTTTTGATAAAGGAGAAAAAAAAATTTAAATAGAGACATTTTCAATGGTAAGTGGTTACGCACAGTAATGTTTGAAATAACTTTAATTAATAACTCAATTTTTTTAAGAGCCTCTAGGAACAAAACAAATATATAAGTTTGAAGTTTGTAGTTTTGAAGTATACTAATAATTTCTGAAAGTAAAACTCTTCACTGGATTGTAGTATAAGATCTTCAGCAGGTAAACTCTTTTTGCTAAAAAATTCGCATTTGACTTATACCTACTGCAGTTTTCAGAGGGCTTTTTACTCAGTGAACCAACAACCATCTTCAATCCCTCTAAACTAAACAATTTTCAAAAGTTAAAATAAATTTGGTTTATTCTATAAACGAATGATTTAAAATTAATTTCGTCAAATTGTCAAGATGTGCAATATTGAAATTAATATTCAAGATACCTGGTGAAAATGATTATTATCGGATATTGCAGGGTCTTTTTAATCCACAAGTTCCTGTAAAATCCTTACAATTAACCAAAGACAAAAGTTTTGTTCTAAAAGTAGTTTAGTTTTAGTGGTTTAATTAGCAGGGTATCGTAACAGCACCACACTGGTTACAATTGCGCTCTATATACTACCTAGAATTTCATCCTAGTCTCTAACCATTACGGTACCAACATTTATTACAGTAATTAGAGAGAAAACTAAAGCAATTTCAATCCTCATATAGGATGGGTATACCTTTCTTTAATTGTTTAAGTAACAAAAAAAAAAATCGGGTACGGGGTACCTCGGAACTTTTCCTTTCTTGAAAGGCCACCAAAGCGGCCTCTCCTGCTGCTTCACAGCAGGAGGAAGCAGCATTGGACGTGGTCAGTACTTGGACGGGTGACCGTTCTGAACTAACTGATTTATTATCATTCTTAAAAAAAAACTTATTTTTAATACCAGTATTTTATTTATAATTTGAAGTTTGGCGGTATTTTGACAGATTTAAACAAACTTTTTCTGCCACGTTTCAACTCTCTAGGTTAAATACCTTGGGCGCTACACACATACATACATACGTCATGCTGAAAACTACCCAGGAGGTTTCAAAAACACCAAAAACAGATAATTCCGTTGAAATCTCAAAACAAAAGTTTTTGGTGAAAACAATACTTTTCCTACTATTAGTAGTGAGGAAAAGTAACAATATTCTTTAACGAATTTTTGACTCTATAATATGCATTGTATATTATATAGAGAAAAAGAATTGTGATGACTTGAAAATTCTAATTTAAGATTTTCATGGATAATTAAGACTTGAATCGACTAATTAATGTATCCTGTGCCCTAGAAGGTTTTTTTATTTTTATTTATTTTTTTTAAATGTCTGCCTGTAGTAATTGTGGACACTCTACAAGTGACACTCTATAATATCTACTCTCTATGATCTACTGGGCGATTTAGATGAAATTATGAAAGCCAGCATCATGATAACATGAATTCCAAGATGTTACCCCGTGGCAAAATTGATAAATGAATTATAGCTCTAAATATAGGGGAATTATCCATTAAAAACGTTAAGTATTATTTAGCTTTTCCTTACGATCAATGCAACATTATGATATTACATGGTAGAGGATCAGGTACTTACTCCTTAGTGATATCATAAGAGTATTTCACCCATCGGAGATTTAATCTAACACCAAATATTGATGCTTGGACTAATGGCTCAGGTTCATGTAATAAAAAATAGATTTGTCAAAACAACTACACCATATCGATACATGTTCATTGAAATCGATAAAAAGTAGATTCGACTCAGTATACTAGTATATCAACAGAGCATAACACAGACATTAAACAAACATTTTATTAATTTTTTATATTCACTTATATTTAATAATAGTTTTTTTTATAACATTGCTACTTCCTTGAGACTCAACAAGCAGGTGAGCTTATGCTTAGACAAGCGAAAAGGTTTACTAAACTGTAAATATTATTTGTTCAGGTTTTTATATAAATCACAGTCATATTTCTAAAACTACTTCCAGAAACTACAAGTCTAGTGTTATTGTTGAATATTTTTGATTCCACACAATAAAAGTTCAGTAATAAACTAAATCCTCGAATCATTAAACAATCTTATTTTCCACAGGGAAATGTCGGAACTCATNGCTTTTATACGCAAAATAAATTATTGCTTCCAAGCTTACCGAACTTAGCAAAAGCTATATGTGACGAAAACATTTTATGTCTCTGATATAAAAATGCCAATACAGAAATCCGTTTCAAACACCAGAGAACATTTTTTGGATAGTTTGACCAAAGTAAACCGCAGATAGCATAAGATTAATTTCAACAGTGTGCGCTCTTTATCTTTTGCTTAATTGATACTTTAATATCCATGTTGCATTAAAAAACCAAGGGAAATAATTAAATAAATTAGACAATAATTGCTTGTAAGTAATAAAGTATTGCTGGTATTAATAAAGTACGTGATAAGATGCGAGGAAGCTATGTGCCACACTAATTGACAGTCAATTTTTAATGGGATGTTCCACTACGTATTATTATTATGCTCCATTTATCCTTTCGAACCTCTTTTTTCTTTGCAAAAGTCGTATTTTTTTCAAATTTGATACTATCTAGTGGCGGAGTTTCACACGTAAAAATTTTTAAAATTATTATTTCTGTTGCTTTTTAGTAGTTTTTTTTTTTACATATTACAATTTCATCGGCGTATTCCCTTAAGGCTTGCCACTCAGTTTTGTCTCAGTTGTATGTAAAGCCTGCACCTTAGGTCATTGTATACATTTATATTATGTTTTGTTATGATATTTATACAAAATTATGTCAAGGGAGCCAGCTCAGCGTGGTTATGTGGCTTTAGTAATTTTTTATGTCTACTGGGCCATCAATGAATCGAGAGCAGCAAGAGGTCGAACCCAAGGATGGTGTATACAGGATGTCTAGATTTCTAGAAGCGAGACGCGCCCCTATATATTAAGGGGGTTAGAAAAATTCAGTTTCAGGACACTGATATCTGAGTATCTAGTTCTAGTGTTGAATATCCGTGGAAAGTGTGGGCTGAAGAAGAATATTAACCTAAAATAGAGATTATACTACAGGGTAGAAATCTTATCTAAACAACATTATGAATTTTTGGATTAATGGAGTCTCTCAATCTTCCTAACAACTACACCCACGTATTAAATAACATTAACTTCACTTTCCCTGACTTGTATTCTTCTCCATTAAAAATTATCGTTAAGATTTAAACTCCTCATAAATAAGTAAAAGCTAATAAATAAACCTGAAGTTTAAAATTAAATATTTTGCTACACCAATTGTGGTAGAAGCATTTTTGGGTATGTTGATATGTTGCTCTGACAAAAGTATTATGAACTATTGTAGGGTTGAGATACTAAATTCACTTTGTTACTTTCAAAAGAACAACATGCACCAACTTGAATAATATGCCTCTAGCACAAGAGGAGAAAAGAAATAATCATTATCCATTATGATTACGACGTAGTTACCATTGGAAGACTATTATGAAACCAGTAGTGGAAGCCTTAGCATTATGTCTTTCTTTCCTTGTTACAGACACTGATCCGATGTATTTTAAATTTAATTGAGATCCGTTTATTAATTTAGAATCAAAGTATCTACTCAGGCTACATGGCATTCATGTATCCAACCTTCTTTCTTCCCTTCAAGAGGCCTTCAAATACGCACGAGCAACACAAATAACGTAAAGAATATAAGAAAAAAAAAAGTATAAAGGTATACTCTTTTGCTATAGTTAGTTTTATTGTTTATCCGATAAATAAGTGTCTGCACTTGTATACCAAATTTCATTTCAAAAGTTCACTGTGGTTTAGGCTTCCCACATCTACACAGACTACAAACTACAGAGCTAAAGGATAAGATACCTTACAAACTATAGTTTATCAAAAAAAAAAAAAGTCAGAAATTTTATTAAATCAATTTTTATATCCCAAAGAAAAAAAATGCACAACCAGCAAACTGCAGATAGATCACACATAATTTCTTCTTTTCTAAAAAAGAATTTTCTAAATAAATCACGATTTATATATTACAATATTTATTTCTTTGTTTTTCTATAAAAAAATAAACTTCAATCAATCTTAGAGTTTTGTTTTCTCTATAGAGAATAATTAGCTTGATGTTTCTGTAATAGAATACAACGGCTATTATATAAATCATGTGCGAGGTCCGGGCAATGTTTTGTTTTATTGTTAGAACTAACCATGAATTGGGGTATTGTAGTGATGTCGTATCTCTGGAATAGATTTAGACAATGAACAACACCATTGTTGCATTGAAGTTATACGAGACCTGTTATATAATGGGTAATTTCCCAATAATACAATTTAGGTAATAGTGCTTTAGCTGTGTAATAGTCCTTTATCTGTACAATATTCCAATAATAGATAAAAAAGTAAATTATAAATATTTAATTTCTATAAACTCCTATAATTATTATTGAAGAAAATATTGATAAAAATACATTCAACTGAAATCAATTGTTTAATATTTTCTGAATTATGGACACATCATATCCATACATATATACAATCAAATTAGCACGATTTAATAATGTACATGTAAGTTATTTCATTATTAACTTAATAAATTGAAATATTTAACTCTTGTTACACAATAAGCAATTAAGTTTAATAGTTATGAGTATGTATAGTGTTTGTGCTTCCTTATTTAACTAATCTATATTATTTTTTGTTGGGTCAAAAAGCTGAAGTAGATAATTACTTTGTGCAAACCTAATTGGAATCAATGAGTTAAATTGATATTAATTTAAGTGTACACCCTATTTTCTTATATAAGAAACGTTTTTTTGATGGATGGTGAGGTGTAATAAGCTGTAACTAAGCCATTATTTCATTTGTTGAGACGTTTCGATTCTTAAAAGAGTCATCTTCAGTCAATTTATTTAATTTTATGGTCACATTAAGTGTCATACATCTTCCTCCGTGGGAGGGCGTCTTTAGTTTTAGTTGAAATATTTTAAGTTTAAAATTTTTATAATTCAAGTCAACAGGCCAGAAAAAGTCCCAGATTAATTTTTAACACCTATTTGAACTCAGCACTTACAAGAATCTATACTCACGAAGAATCCAACCTAATAAGAATGGTTAAACATGTTGAAAGGTCCCTTGAGTCCAAAAATTGGTTAAAAAATTTCTGTCTTTATGTGAAAATTTGTAGAGACTAAACTAATTCTACTAATTAGGACTAAACTAATTAGGAAAAGTTCAATCTACATTGGGAAGCATCGTAAAAAGAAAACCACATTCTTTGGCTGAATCGAAAAATAAATTTTAGCTTTAAATTCGAGGATGATACACTGAAAAAAAATGAAAAATTGTGGGAAAAAATGTCAAAAAGGGATCCAACGATTTTGATTGAAGAGTTTTAAAATACGATGGGCATTAATAAAAATTAAAAATTAAATGTTAGCCATTTTCCCGCGCAAAAACCTAATTTTCGAGTTATTGATACAAATAAATATGATTTAATTAAAATTGAAAATGAAATACAAACAACAACCTCATGAAATATTTAGAAGTATATTTAATAATAAATTAGATATTATGAGATAAAAATTTAGTTTCGCAAGAATTTAAATTCTTAAAGGGAATAGTACTTAATCTCCATGTGTTATCTAAACTAAAATTATTCTAATTAATTTATTTAGGAAAATATTTAGTAGTTAAGACTAGACAAAAATAAAAAAAAACTATTTTCATACTTTTCCAATATAAATTAATATTTGATTCGGATCTGAAAACAATCAGAAAGTCATTAGAAAAGACTAATATACTAGAGAGTCATTTATAACCGGGAAAATCATAAAAAAAACTTGAATTTTTAAAAGTAGATTTAGATTAGGGCAAAATACTGCGGGGAATTGTTGGAAGTTTAATGGAGTTTATGACTGATGCAGAGCTTAATCCGATTCCTTTTAAGTGACATTTATCTTTTGCACAAGTTTCGACTTGTTCACAACTTCAACATTTCATTTCTTTATCGCTGTTGTGCAAAGTTTTCGGACTTACAAAACTCTCTAAGAGTGTTTAAGGTTAAGTGAGGTTTCGTCCCCACTTGGCTTCGACTTGAAAGGAAATATATATAGTCAAGTTTGTGGACCGTCCGAGCTTTAAAGCCAAGGTTAAGAGAGATATTAGTGCGGCAAACATCTTGAGTAGAAGTGGGATTTAACTATAGCCCTGCAGCTCACCTTAATGTAACCCTCATGTAAACCTTAACTAATATAATTTTAATTTATAATAATTTTAAATCCATTAAGTGATAAGCCAAATTTTTATCAACTTTTGCAAGCACCACTAAAAAACCATATTCGTTGACTGAATAAATAAAAAATATAAAAGATCCAAAATTAATAGTGATGATAATTCCATTTAAATAAATTTAAAAAATATAATTATAAATTAATCTCAATAAATACCTATATATTCTTANTCCTCTGCACACCGTCCTTGGGTCGAACCCCCATACGATGCTATGATTTACATGGCTCTCTAAATAATCACACTATACTTGCTTCGGCGGTGCAATACATAGTAAAATGAGAAGCAGTTGTATGATTAGTGAATTAGCTGGAACTCTCTACTATGGGGTTTTTAAAATGGAACCAACAAAAATTGGTTCGTTCTCGTGTCTAACTACTACCAATTTAAGGTGTTTTACATACCCTCGCCTATGGCCCTACGTCTGTTGTATAATTGTATCTTTAGATGGCGCAATTCACGATAAAACTCTGCGTATTCCTTGTCTCATTGAATAATTTATTTTTGTAGATAGCGACTGTTCTTAATTTGTTAACAGTGGTCCTAACAACAGAGTAATTACTTATTCCTCTCATAGTATCAAAGACTACACTAATGGAATAAAAACTTATTCGACTAAATAAAAGATAATCCCAAAGATTATTCATAAAACATAAAAGTCTTCATTGTTCTTTCTAACAGGATAACTTTTTAGATTCAAATAAAGTAAAAGTTCAAAAATTACACTATCAAAGAATTAAAGATCAAAGATTGAGTATTAAATATATACTGAAGCCTAACTAGATAAAGAAAACCTATAGATAGTTAAGGTTCTTCAAGATAGGTTTTAACAATAATGGTTTGGATTCTATCTTGGGAATAAGAGGATTGAAGGGGATATTCCAAAGAAAATTTATCATTGAGTAAAAGAAGAATGAATTACAAATTTACTTCAAAAGAAAATTAAACATTTGCCTTACTGGGGCAATATCTATAAAATTCGATATAAATGTTAAAAAAAATTATACCCTGTGAGATCAATTTGAGGGCTCTGACCCTAAAACACTTAACAACAAATCATTATTTTTCAATAACGGTTCCAACTATTTTGATTTAAAAAAAAATCTCAAATTAAGTCCATTTATTAAGATACTAACAAGTTGTTTCCTTTTATATGTAAAATATTAGAACAAACAGATCGAAAATTAAACAAAATTATCTACAATAAAAAAAAAAAAAAAGTTTTAATTAAATTTCCCTGTTTTTTATATAGTGCACTCTACTATTTTGGCCCTTTTTACGAGCCCGGTGGTAGAGAGTTCCAGCTAGTTTGCACATCCACTGTGCAATGTTCCGCCGAAGCGAGTATCGAGCCGCCCTTGATTCATTAATGGCCGATGCAGTCGAGGCATGTAATTCAATTCAAAGGGCCAAACTAAATGAAATAAACAATGTTGGTAATTTTAGTTGGTAGTGTTCTTTCTCAGTTTTACATAATAAAATAGCATTTTTGCAATGTTAAATAATTCTCAAACGATTTTGCTGTTTTAGGCCTTTATTATTATTATTATTTATTATTTTATTATAAAATAATTAAATTTCCGAAAAAAAACATATATTTAAATATGCTACATGTTAAGATAAAAAAAATGGAAGAGTATAAAGGCGAAAATTTAGGATGAATTATTTCATGATATAATAGTCAGACAGATTTCATGATAAAATAGTCTGTGAATTAGTGTGGCACATAGCTTGCTCGGGGCCTATTTCGTATATTTAATAACTATATGCTTTTACAACCCACTATTGTCGAATTTCTTTCATTTTCCACCATTTTTTAAATGTTTCAAAATGATTTTGATTGTTTATTTATATGAATTAATATATTAATTTAGCAAAATTTAAAGCGTGCATACGGTTGAAATTATCTGGGGCTATCTGCGTATGTATCTATCTACTTTTGACAAACCATCTAAATTTCATAAAAATCAGATAAGTACTTTTAAAGATATAGGTCTAAAAAAATGTATGGACGGAGAAGGTTCAAACTTGTATGGGACAAACAATGGGCTATATGCTAATTAATGTGTAATTTTTAAGATAATGTTGGTTCGAAAAAATTGAGTGACCGACAGAAACGGGACCAAACATGTTCTCTGATAATATCATCTATAACAAATTTCTGTCTCAGAATATTTAAAAATAGGACTCAAAACCTGTAGTTATAGTAAGGGGGTGGGTAGGCTTAGCCTAGCAAACCGCAAATTTTGGGTTGGCTAATGCTAACCCGCATTTCGGTCAGTTTCAACTCCTGGGACTTACTCTTATCGAAACACATAAGCCTTACCATCAGTTATCCTACTTTGGGTTATAAAGGAGGGGTTATAAAGGATCCTCTCACTATAAAGGATCTTGCCACTTTAATGAAACAAGCTTCTCCTCTCTAATTTCATTCGCTCCTAATATGTGAAAGTTTAGTCTCCCATATTTATCACATACTCCCTTAAAATGTTAAGCTTTCTCCTCTTCACCGCAAACTGGACAGGTAATCTTACATTATTTATAATACCAGAATGTCTTTCTCAGGTAGGTTCTACTCAGTCCTATGAGCCATCTGGTTTCCTATTTATCTAGATTTGTGACATTTTCGACTGTCTCCATCCCTCCGTTCTTATCCATGGACTCTTTGGTTCTTCCCACATCTTGGCGGCTCACCTCAGTATCCTCTTGACCAGTCAATTGTGGTTTCCGGTCCAAAAAATGACATGAAAGCTCCTTACCCGTGTTTTCTGGAGCCAAAAGCAGTATATTATTGGTTCCAGAAAACACGAAGACCCCAGAGAATGAGAAAGCAACTGAACTTGCGAAGAAAGCCTCCTTCCTCTTGACTCTCCATAATCAGCTCTGACTCTGCCCTTGAGGTGCAGAGTGCTTTTAGTGACAATCTAAGCCCATTGCTATCGTTTTGGCTTTTGCCTTTAACACCTCTGGCCTTTTTGCCACCTCATATATGGGATAGCATTCCACTTGAAAATCTGTGATAAGTGCACCTAGTGGGAATCTCTTTTTGGGTGTCAGACCTTTTTAAGTATTGTCGTTACCTTACATACCTTTTCCATAGAGTGTAAACGAGTAATATTATACCTGAACAAAAGGTACAAGTTATATTAGCAGATTCAAATTCTAATTTAATATAGAAGTATGTGTTTAAAAGTTTGACATGGTTGTCTAGTATATTACAGTGTCGGACAAATGTTTTCAACTGTGGTCTACATAGGGATGCTATTGAATAGAACATAATGACTTAGTTGCGCTAATCTTATAGGGTAATCTCCATCAGCCACTTTTGTAATTGGAATAATACATTATGATTTTATGTTCTAGTTATGGAAAACATGTCCTTGTTTGCACATTGAAATTTAATTATATCAAGTTATTTCTAAACTCATTTTGACATTAATTAACCTTGCTTTATCTATCATGTTTAATTTATTTAAGAAACAGGGTGTACAAAGGCAGTGAACATACAAGAATTATTATACACGACGTAAATATACGCCAATTATTCATGCATATGATTTTTGACGCAGTCAGGATAGAATTAATCCCCCCCCCCAACTCCCACTAAATGCTTGTCTGTGTAAAATATGAAGGATTGGTTCATGCTCGAAGCGAAGTACAGATCCTTGCTGCTCTAATTCCTCCAACCCTAACTCTCTAATTGAAAATCTAGGTTCGATGAAATTCGTGCCACATGTAAATTATTTCGATACTTTGGCTCCACATTGTATACGTGCCTCTTACTTTATAGACGTGAATTTTATTTTTTCACGATAAAACACTCATTAAAAAAGTGTCTAACTTCAAACAATATTTTGGAATGTAAATTTGCCAGCACTGTATTATTAGCGTGTAAATTGTTTTATGGCAATTAGGAACATCGTTTTCTATATCAACTACATTCATTTAATAGTCGCTTATTAAAAATAACGCGATAAACAAATGACTTTTCTGCAATTATTAAACTTAACGAATTGTTAGTTAATTTAACAATATTTGTGATGAATGAGGACTTGCGTAGCCGACTGCATAGTGTGATTGTATACGGTTGAAACCTAGGTCTAAACACCGAGATATATCTGATTTAAACACCAGAAAGGTTAAACCTTATTCACACTAATAGTAGGATTGATAAGATGAGTGCAGTAACTATACCCCTAGTCCTATATTAACCTATTATGTGTTATAAACAGCTTGGTTTTCCGGTGAAATCCACGTCACGAAGGAGGTGAAGTCCGACGTTTCGCTTCCACTGCTGGAAGTATCTTCAGGAAGTGCATCGTGGTGTTGACTCGAAGCAAATCATCTGTCAGTAAATCCTGTGTTTGCTTCGAGTCAACACCACGATGCACCGCACCCCTGAAGATGCTTCCAGCAGTGGAAGCGAAACGTCAGACTTCACCTCCTTCGTGACGCGGATTTCACCGGAAAACCAAACTGTTACCAGTCTACCCGCACCTACTATGAGTTGTTCGGGACTTAAAAAAAGAAAAAATATGTATATAAAAAGATACATCAAAATAAATTATAAGTGCATCTTTTTCATTCCTTGTAGAACCAACTACTCTAACTAGCTTATAACTGCTTATACTAGCTTAATTACAGAATTATATAAAAGAAATAATGGTTTTGAAATAAAATTCAAAACCAAATAAGATTGTTAACGAGCTTGTAGATTAGGGAAATATCCAGCTTAAATATATATTTATGTACATGAAAAAAATACATAATGTATGGAAGTAAAATATTCCATCTACATGAATATAAAAAATCGGTATGATGATCTCTAAAAGAACACTTTTTCTTATTTACATAGTGAAACTAAAAATTTTCCTTTAATAATATCTTAACAATTTTAAATTTAATAAAATATTAATGGGTATGATGGGTATATTATATAATTAAAATTATTAAGATTATCAGTCGAAAAAATTCGACGGTATTGATACTGTTTTTAAATACAGATCTTTTAAATACATCTCCGCCAGTCCGGCCCATCCAGTTATATGGCATTGAGTGTTAGGCCACCCTCCCATCTTGCCTAAGACAACTAAAAGAGGGTGAAACTGGGAAACACAGGGGTACTAGGGTAAATAAACACAAACCATTAGTTGTTGGTTGCTTCTTTATGCGTCTGATACCTCGCGTAATAAACTCTAGTTTTATAAACTCTAGTTTTATAAACTCTAGCGTAATAAACTCTAGGTTTGTTCCTGTTTCTGTTTTAATAATTATTTAGTATTATACTTCAATAATCCGACCATTCTTGGACCATTACAGAGAACAGATTAAAGTGACTCAAGTGTATCTTCGTGTATAGGATCCAACTACGACTCACTGACATATAAATATGATGAATCTCTAAATAATTGAAATAGAACCATGCAATTTTGTAGGTAGCCTCCTCTTACCTTCTAGGTGCTCAATAAGTGTTATTGGTCTAATATTATAATCCTCCGAATATTTTTCTTTGAACAAATTATAATATTTTTAAACAACTATATTCAATTATTTCTTTTTTTAAATATTATTACATTATGTCAAGATGACAATTTAAACAAGTTATTTGTCATCCTGACATCCTGTACAGAGGCTTCATTTTAATAATAAGAAATATTACAACTCACAATTTTTTAGGGTCCTTTTAGTAAACCAAGGACCCTCCCTGTCTGCCTGTCCGTCCGTCTGTCTCCAGCTCACACGGCTACTCATTTTGTCCGATCTCTTTGAAATTTGGCATATACAATGTGTATAGTACATATCCACTCATTTTAAAGCTAATATTCATTTCTCGATTTCACCAGAGGAAAAGATGTTTATTTAACTTACACATAAAATTAAAATTGGTCTATCAGTAGTTTTATCTCTTCGTGTCTCTACAGACTACATACATATTTTAAAAACCACTTTCTTTGTAGAATCAGGAGAATTCAATCTTGTGAATCTATAAAAATCTAATTATCATGTCATCACAATATTTTCTCTCTGTACATACTGCTTATATGAGAAAGTAAAAACAGTTATTCGAGTCTAGATATAAATTAATTAATAATACGATTTCTAATTCAATATTAATTCTATGTTACATTGAATTAAAATGTAAAATCGAATAAAATTAAATTTGGGACAAAACAATATAAGTTGGCAAGAAGAGCCTGAACTTGACTTGTTTTATGTTATTAGGGTCTGCGAGTGGAATTCCTTTGCAAGGCTTACAGACATTTACAGGCTTTAAGAGACCTTTTACTTTTTTAACAGATGATCATTTAATTTTCATTTTGGACAATTTCCAACTGAACCCAGAATCTGCTTTATCATTTTTAAATGATAATAAAAGAAATCCTAAATGAAAAGGCTAGCAATATTTTCTGCATTAATATAGAACTTCATGTCAACCATACTTCTAAGATTTCTTCTTTTATTTGTTTTACTTCGAGTGAATAATGGTTTTGTGTTATACAACTGAACACATTAAAGAAATTAAAATTAATAGAAGTCTGTATGTCTCCCGTAGTTATTGATAATTGTAATTTGAATTATTTAAAATGAAATCTTTCGGTAGTAAGAAAACTACCAAAAACTTAAAAATTGAATATCTAATAGATGTACTAAGTACAGGTACTAATTGATTACTTTACAATTATAAGCGTTAATTCTCGGTCTAGTTCTGTTGCCGTGAATTTTTGGCTCTCTAGATTTGTAGAATAAGATTAAAAGCTTGGATTCGGGGAATATGTATCAGTTACGACAGAGAAAAATCATTCTTCCGTATAGCTTAGTTGGTAAGAGCACCTGTACGGAAAATAGGAGGTCCCGTAGTTCGAGTCCCGGTGCGGGGGTCTATTTTTCTCTGTATGTCTCCCGTAGTTATTGATAATTGTAATTTGAATTATTTAAACTTTATTTAAATAAAAATGTAAGGAACTTCGTTTTTACTAGGTGTCCAACAACACCACACGTATTTTTTTTATGTACCAGTTACAGTTCACGAAGGTTTTATACGACAGGCCGATGTATGGTATGTATCTTAATTATTATTAAACTTACATTAGTTGGTAGTAGCATTAGGCAAGTTATTGTACCTGAAACAGAAACAATTCCGTCAATTATATAATATGAACATAAGACAACACAATTGTAACAATTTTTCCTAAACAGAATGAAAACTATTAAATAATCAAAATAGTCTGCCAATTATTTTTAAATAAATAATAATAATAAATCTTGGACACTTTGAAAAAACGACTTATAAGTTGGCATTTTTATTTGAATTGACTAAATTGTAAAAAAATTAACGACATTTTTAAAACATTTTAGAACTAAAAGTAATTTCCCAATTTCACCTTGGGTGTTTGAATGATCAGCCTAGTGGTACAGCTCTACCCGTTTACACAGACGACAGACTGCAGAAATAATTGATTTAATGCACTTTTTTAGACTGTTACTCCCCATATAAAAAGGCGAAAGGGAATAACAATAAAAAAAGGTTCGGATTGTTCTTATTTAAACTTTTATTCCCTTTTATATTATTATTGTTATTATCACTCTGCCTCAATAGTTATTTAGAGGAATGAATATAAATAATTATATTCATTATTTATTATGAAAAATATTGGGGAGTAACATCTTAAGAAGTACTAATTTTATTTGCTCATTTTTAGGGTTTCGTTGGTAAAACCAAAAAAAGAAACCCTTGTAGTTTCGTTCCTGTGTCTGTCTGTCTGTCACTCTCTACAGTTCCAATAACTTTTGACCCAAAAGAGATAAAAACGTGAAACTTTCCAGCATAAAAGATCGTTTTGACGCGCACACAGGAAAAATATAGTGAACTCCAAATAATCAGCTCTTCAAATTCAAAATGGTGGATAATTCACATGGCGCGAAAAATATATTTTTTTTTAAATTTTGAGTGGGCCATCAAATAAAAGGTATTAAAGAGTAAGGACTAGGCTACAAGTTTCTAACATCTAAAATGTCAACAATGATTAAAATGTAATAAGAATGTAACTATGTTTAACAATAATGACTAATAAAGTTAAATAAATGACTGATTAAGTTATATAATTTCAAATGAATTAGTTAATGGTAAAAAATAATAATGTAGATATGTATTCTAGAGTGTATTGCTTGGTGGGAATTTAAGGATCTAGAATCCGTTTTGAGATTGACTGTGGTCTCCGAATTTATGGCGATGTTCAGAGCCTCAAGCATTTCCCTCCTACTAGTTCTATTTTCTTTACCTATGATTTTCGTGTCTTCGAATTTGAAAGTGTGGTGTGTGGCCAGCGTGTGGCTGGAGAGACCCTTCATGGATCCAAACTTCTGATTATATAAAAAAAATATGCAAAATGTGTGGTCTGCTGGGCCTTAGAAAAGATAAGATTAGCAATTTGATCTGACTTGCAGGAAATCCAAGATGGATAATTCATGTCCTTCGAAAAAAAAATATTTCTTTAAAATTTTGAGTGGGATATCAAATAAAAGGTATTGAAGAGTAGAATACAAATATATATACTACTTAGGGATAGTGTTTAATTTTCGGCGCCATTTTGTCAAAAAACATCGAATTTGACGTGTCCCCCCCCCTAAAATCATACTTCCGCTGTTACTAAAAATATAGAAAAATATGCAAAATGTGCGGTCTGCTGGGCCATANTCCCCCCCCCTCTTACTAATTTTTGTTCACAATACCAACGAAACCCTTTTTACGGGAGACTTCACGCCTTACCAATTTATTTTATAAAAAGTCAGTCAAAGAAGGCGCTGTTTATAAACTTTTTGGACTTAATAGCAGCAAATCTATCAAAATATCCAAAAACTATTTTTCTGCCATCACAATACTTTCTTTTCACATGTACTAGGAATATAAGAAAAGAAAAATAATAAATGACACGAGCTTATACGTTAACAACATTTATTTAAAGATGTAGAGGTAACGAAGAATATTTTCTTTATCGAGAGAAATATTGTTCATCTAACGAGCTACAAGCCTACTCTACCAGAAACAGTTGATAACTGTATACACTCACATCTGACTTTCATTTTAACAAGCACTCCTGCAATTTATCAAAAAACCCTTTATAGAAACTTACATGCAATTTATCTCAGTTAACTTATATAAATGTAACAGGAGCAAAATTAAATTAATGAACTTATGATTCTCGGCTCTCTTGACTGTTCATAAATATAGAAGATACTTATACGACAGGCCGATGTATGGTATGTATCTTACCAACTGGTGTGGCACGTAGCTTCCACGCATCCTATCACGTTCTATATTGATTTTATGCTTTTAGAAGCCACTATTGTCTAATTAGTTTAATTGATTTCCCCTTTTTTTTAAACAGTCAAATTTGTTTTGATTTTATACATGAATTTAAGTATCAATTTAGCAAATGTTAAAGAGTGCCGACGATTAAAATTAATCTGGGGCTATCGGGTTACTTTCGATAAACTATACAAGTTTCATGCAAATCACAAGTACATTTGAAGCTTTAGGTATAAAATACATGTATTTTTGTTCGCACGTGGAAGTGAAAAAAATAGGCGCAGAAGGTTGAAACTTATATGGGACTAACAATGGGCTAATTGTGACCTACCATCCAAATTTCATTGAAGTCGGACAAGTTTTTAAGATATTTATGTTGGTTTGTAAAAATTGAGCGACAGATCAACAGAAAGACACGGAACCAAAATTTGGCTGTACACCAAGTGCGCCGGAAAAGGTCGGGTTATGGTAGAAGTGCGCCAGCCCCTTTTTGAAGGGTACGGTCGAAGTGCGCCGGGTTAATCCCATCTATTGAAACAGGTAGTCCGCCCTCTAACCACCTTCTAAAGGCCTAATCGTTGTCAATATTCCCATATACTCAATATTGTTGTAGCAGTTTGAAGTTACTTTTAACAAACTATTCAGAGTGATATAGCGATCATTAGCAAATCTCAGTGTATAGGAGAATCTGTAGAGTATTCTCGTAAGAACAAAATCCAAATTGAGCCAGAAAATACACTTTAATTTGTGAATATTTAAAATGAAAAAAGCAAGAAAGGACTAATCGTTGTCAATATTACCCATACTCATTATTAAAGCGATTTGAAGTACTTACTTTGAACAAACTGCTCAGAATGATACGGCGATCATTGGCAAATCTCAGTGCATAGGAGAATCTGTAGAATGTTCTCGAAAGAACAAAATCCACATAGAGTCAGATGATACACTTTAATTTGTGAATATTTAAAATGAAAATAAATACTTAAAAAAATACAATAAGTTACTATTAAACATAGGTAATTTTTTTAAAAAAAAAATACGAAAAAAAAAATTATATTGTTAATATTAAAAATTAAAGAAATGTTAATTACATAAATTACACTCACTTATAAGTGAATGCTAATATTTATTAGAAGGGCTTAGATTAACTTAACATTAAACGTACTCATGAAAAATAAAATCTTTTTCATATGTATATATACAGAATATAATACAATTGAGTCTATATTCAATAAATATAATACAAAATACTATTGAAAGGTGTAATTTATTTATGTACATACTCCTAAATAAATTTAGGATTTTTTTAGGATTTAAATTACTATCACATTTCAAATCTAGATACCTTATTATTATAAACAACCAACGCTAGGCTGCTTGAATCCCACACTGGTATTGT
>KZ651697.1:97660-112660 GCA_001010745.2 Gerris buenoi | reverse complement strand
TATAGTCCAGTCAAATGGTAGTTTGAAGTGGAAAGTTTTGGTGTAATTGTTGTTAGTGGCTTATTTTATGTTTTTTGGGGTGCTGAACACGAATCTGAAGTTGTCCAACAAAATTTCCCTCGGCAAATATGAGAAATCATCGAAAAACTAAAAAAAAAAAATGTTTTTATTGGTTTTCAGCTTATAACTTGCAAAGCAATCTACTCACGCAAAAAGTAGTCTAGTAGTAAAATAAAAAGGAGAAAATAATCTACATTTTATGTCTATAACTTTTATTTGTACGACTGGACTATTATAAGAATATATAATTCTTGATAATTTGTAAAAAGAAAGAATATTTAACTCTTGTAAAATAAAGGTAGATTTTCAGTTTAACAATTTCATAATACATAATTCTACTCTATTTATTTATTTTTATTTTTTAAGTTTAATGATTGATTGTTCTTTTCCCTAACAGCCTAAACTTTTCCGCGGACCGGTCAAAAGTTTCCACGGACCGGTACCGGTCCGCGTACCGGCGGTTGAGAAACACTGCTTTAGACTAAGAGGCTGGCGCACTTCGACCGTAACCTTTTTCTAATCCGAAGGGGGGCTGGCGCACTTCGGTACCAGTTCAAAATTTTTTCCAAATGTCTGAAACAGAATACTGTCTTGAATTTTTTTTAAATCAGAGACCTAAATATTTTTTGTTCTTCAGAACGAATACATAGCTTCCGTTACTTTCGGCAAGCTCGGAATGAAAATAATTTTAAGAATTTATTTACTAAGAAGGTGAATTAATAGTTTCTTTGATATTATATTAGCATACATTCTTTCGGACGTTGGACTGCAAGGAAATTATAATTATGATAATTTCTATCCCTAGTTCTTCTTTTCCAAAGCCAGATTCAAAGAAATCTTATTAGTCTTCTTCCTGACAACTCATTATATTGCTGCATTGCCAAACCATCTGTCGTTGCTGCTTTAATGTCTGTTGGTTAGAAGTTCTAGACATAAGTACGACGTAATCTCCGCCCATAATTCCACAATAACTATCTCTAAACATTGGATTTTCATCATTATTTTTGTTTTAGTCCGAATACGAACTATCAATTAAACTTAAGAATTGTATGGAGAATAGAATAAATAAATAAAATTTAGTTCAATTAATGTGAAAAATAGTGTGAGACTTAGCTTTCAAAATAAAATGATTGCTAAAAAATTGTTTCAACGAGTTAGATTAAAAATCCTCTGCAATTTAGTGTGGCACTTAGCTTCCAAATTTAAAATTTTGTATATATTATTGATTATTTGCTTTTAGAAGTCATTTTATACATTTATGTATGAGCCCATGTGGAATAGAAAGGAATTTACACAGAAGGGTGAACATATAAGGGCCAACTCTGGGCTAGTTATGATATACAAGTCAAATTTCATTAAAAATGGACGAGCTGTTTTTAAGATTTGTTGGATCGCAAAAAAAATAGGGGCCAGAAAGAAACCAAAAATTTTCCCTTATGCCTAAAACAGATTTCTGTCTTTAAATTTTTGAAAACAGAGACATAAAAATTTTCTTTTTTTCTTTTGTTTCTTGGAACGATCACATGTGAAAATATAGCAGTATATAGCTAGTGCAGTATATAGCTTCCGTTACCTTCGGTAAGTTCAGAAGACAAAAAAAAAAAAAAAAAAAAAAAAAAAAAAAAAAAAAAAAAAAAAGGAATTAAAATGTTATTGATTTAGATTGATTTAGAGAAAGAAAAATGAAATAAGTTGATTTATAAAAAAAAAAGATTTTTATACACAAGCCTTTATTCGTATTCTTCTCACCAGACCCTTTCATTTGATACCTATATGGGCGTTGCTAAAAAAATAACTAGTCTGCCATCTTGGGCTGCCCGCCATATTGGATTTGACGATGACGGGTCAAGATTTGACCCAAACATAAATACATACAAACATTGCAAGCTTCTAAAAGTCAATAAAACACAAATGATTGAACTAATATTGGACAGAGTATTGAAAAGTAAACTTTCATCTCCGGTTCTAAATCGATTAATGAAACTTTATTCACATTTCCTTTTATTTTTTTTCTTTACTTTCATTCTAATTGCTCTTGATTTCTATACAGAAAAAGTCTTTCATAGTTCAATCAGGTAAAAGATTTTAATGATGTGTTCTCTCTTCCCTCCTCCCCCAATATTTTTTCAATACCCTATTTGTTCGAGAATGGCAGGGGTTCTCTGATAAAGTAAAAAACCCTTAATGCCAAACCGAGGAGTGATCAAGTTTGTCAATTTCGCACTTACAAGGAAAAGAATTGAGAAAGTAGATTTAAATATGTAATAGGCAATGTTAATTCTAAAGAATAAGGATTTCACCTTTGGCAGATATTGCCCAAGATGGAGAAAGTTCCTCCTCAGAGCAATATTGTTCAAAGGATAATGATCCTGAACTAAGTCAGAGACAAAAGAAATAAAGTTGTAAACTACCATCCACTTAATTTTTAGTCTACTAACTAAGTTAGTATTCAGGATCATGTCCGGGCATGTCCGGTGCGGGACATGTCCGCTCTCCACCGTTTTTATTTATTTATTTTTTTTTAATTTTTAATTCATTTATTTATTTATTTTTTTATTTATTTCTATTGCCAAGCTATGTCCCGAAGACGAACTAAGCCGACAATATAGTATTCTTAAAAGTCACTAAAAGATTTACTTATACACAAAGTTCTAGCTTGATGTTAGTCAGATTTTTTTTTGCACGCTATCTTCTGGACTATCTTGACTTAATTAATAATCATACTTATTTATAAACATAAACATTTTCTTAGGTAATCTCAAAATTTAGAGAATCAAATCTATAAAATTAATAGAATAAATATGGACAGTAAAATATAGAAATAGAAGATTAAAATAATTGGTATTTGGTATTAGATAAATATTTTTAATGTTTGTGGCTTCAATCAAGATCGCTGGGATCCTGAGACTGATTATTATATTAGATCCTTTTTACTTTTCCTCACTACTAATAGTAGGAAAAGTATTGTTTTCACAAAAAAATTTTTTGCTGAGATTTCAACGGAATTATTCGTTTTAGGTGTTTTTAAGACCTCTTGAGTGGTTTTCAGCATATGTATGTGCGTATGTGTGTATGAGTGTATGTGTGTATGTGTGTTATCATCGTAGGTATTTAACCTAGAGAGTTGAAACTTGGCAGAAAAATCAGTCCTAACCTGTAGTTATGCCGCCTGGAAAAGCAACTTTTTCCGCCATCTTGAACCCAGTTTGCTTAGTCAGCAAAAATTTAAAAAAATCGTAATAAGTCGAAAATGGTCCTCATCGAGTTGAAATTTGGTACGAATGTACCTCTCTGTATGAGAAACAAGCCCACTAAATTTCATTTTGATATTGGCCGCCATTTTTAAGTTATAAATTTTTGATTTTTTAAACTTTGACGGTTAATGATACCAAAAGTATAAATAGGATTTTGAGATATAGCATATCGTTGGAACCGGAAAAAAATAAGGAACAAATATGAAAAACCCCCATGAAATTCCATTTATTAGTTCAAAAGTTATAAGTGAATAAAATTATTTATTAGTCTGATAATTTTGATGACGTCAAAGTTTGTTTACATCTGTCAAAATACCGCCCAATTCAAATAATTAAATAAAATATAGGTATTAAATATAAGGGTTTTTTTAAAGGCCGAAATACACGGCGACACTTTTGTTGCTAGATTGGGTGTCTAGACTGAGTGTCGCAGTGGAGACACCACCGAGAGTGGACGCTAGACCACCCCCACTCCTACCCACTCCGGTCTAGCTAGTTGCGCTCTCGGTGTTTGTTTTCCTCGTGTAGACAAGACACCTGTCATGTCAATTTGCTCTCGCACTCGGTCTAGGCTAGTTTCAGCTAGGTGAAACCTTTTCTAGAGCAAGCATGATCAATACCTCAGCCGGGCAACGCGTGTGGACGACGGAGGAGACGTAGATTATTTGACAAACGGGACACCGTGTAGTCAGTTCGGATACTGGTCTAGGAACTTTATTCAAGGTGTCACTCCGAGAGCACTTTCGGACACCAGTCTAGCCAAATTTTTGCTCTCTGTGTAGACAGATCGGACACCGCTCTCGCTAGACTCTCTCGCTCTAAGTGTCGCCGTGTATTTCGGCCTTAAAGAATGATAATAAATCAGTTACATCTTAGTTCGGTCATTAAGGGGTACCGTTAATGACCCAACTAAGAAGTACATTGAAAATCAAGGGAAACTAGAAAAAACTTATAAATCAGTTAGTTTAGAACGGTCACCCATCCAAGTACTGACCACGTCCAACGCTGATGCTTCCTCCTGCTGCGAAGCAGCAGAAAAGGCCACTTTAGTGGCCTCTGAAGTGAGGAAAAGTTCTGAGGTACCCCGTACCCGAATTTTTTATTCTATAAAGTGTATTCTTATATTGCGCAATCATTGAACCACCACAATACTTTTTTCTTTATAATGTACTGCATACATGAGAAAGTAAAAATGATTGAGTTTATTAGGTTTAGTAGTAGCGGATGAACTTTCACCTGGTAGTAATTATTGATTTAAAGCAACTTCTCTAAATCCAATTAAAGTTTTAGTTTATAGATATGTTTATACTTTTTTTTTCTTTTTGAGCAATTAATCTGCTCGAAAGCAATTGATTCCAGCAATCTCCCCTAAGTTGGTTATAGCTTTAACGAGTTCATTTCCTATCAATAGTCTTTCCAAAAAGTTTCCATCTCTTACAGTCTCATTTCTATGTTTTATAACCTTGATGTTTTTCTTTTGTCCAAAAACAATTTTCTTTTAAATTCTATTATTTTATTTTTGTATTCGTAAACTTAAATTGTATATGAACATTGTATTATATGTGCCAGTGTTATAACTAATTTGATAAGACAATAAACGTTTGGTGTCGTGAAACACCCGTTAGAAACGAAGTTCCTTACGCTTTTCATTAAATATAAATTATAAAATCACAGTAATAACTACTTATACATGGTGGAATTAGAAAAGAGACAAAATTAATATTTGTACAAAACTAACTATTTGTACTAGCGGAGTTAAGGCAAAATTAAATGAAAAACTTTTTATTATCTTTGCAGCGAACGTCTTTCAATTTTCAATAAATAATGTATTGTATATTGAGAAAAAAGTTAATGATAATTTATAGTTAAAGCAGATGGTTGTAGAACGAAAAAGAACTGTCTTCTCAGACTATTAAAAGAAAAAATATAAATCACAAAATCACAGAAACTTCTGCGTGTATCAGGTTGAAATTTTACATGCCTGTTTCAATTGTACTATAGGTGATGTATACAAAGTTTCATTCAAATCGTTACGTTAGAACGTAAGATATCGGTAAAAACGTTGTTTTCTTTATTTTAATCGTTTTGGTCCACTTTAATAAATTTAGCGATCTTTATCACATCATAACAGTGTCGGTGTTTGTTTTNAATTTTTGATTTTTTAAACTTTGACGGTTAATGATACCAAAAGTATAAATAGGATTTTGAGATATAGCATATCGTTGGAACCGGAAAAAAGTAAGGAACAAATATGAAAAACCCCCATGAAATTCCATTTATTAGTTCAAAAGTTATAAGTGAATAAAATTATTTATTAGTCTGATAATTTTGATGACGTCAAAGTTTGTTTACATCTGTCAAAATACCGCCCAATTCAAATAATTAAATAAAATATAGGTATTAAATATAAGGGTTTTTTTAAAGGCCGAAATACACGGCGACACTTTTGTTGCTAGATTGGGTGTCTAGACTGAGTGTCGCAGTGGAGACACCACCGAGAGTGGACGCTAGACCACCCCCACTCCTACCCACTCCGGTCTAGCTAGTTGCGCTCTCGGTGTTTGTTTTCCTCGTGTAGACAAGACACCTGTCATGTCAATTTGCTCTCGCACTCGGTCTAGGCTAGTTTCAGCTAGGTGAAACCTTTTCTAGAGCAAGCATGATCAATACCTCAGCCGGGCAACGCGTGTGGACGACGGAGGAGACGTAGATTATTTGACAAACGGGACACCGTGTAGTCAGTTCGGATACTGGTCTAGGAACTTTATTCAAGGTGTCACTCCGAGAGCACTTTCGGACACCAGTCTAGCCAAATTTTTGCTCTCTGTGTAGACAGATCGGACACCGCTCTCGCTAGACTCTCTCGCTCTAAGTGTCGCCGTGTATTTCGGCCTTAAAGAATGATAATAAATCAGTTACATCTTAGTTCGGTCATTAAGGGGTACCGTTAATGACCCAACTAAGAAGTACATTGAAAATCAAGGGAAACTAGAAAAAACTTATAAATCAGTTAGTTTAGAACGGTCACCCATCCAAGTACTGACCACGTCCAACGCTGATGCTTCCTCCTGCTGCGAAGCAGCAGAAAAGGCCACTTTAGTGGCCTCTGAAGTGAGGAAAAGTTCTGAGGTACCCCGTACCCGAATTTTTTATTCTATAAAGTGTATTCTTATATTGCGCAATCATTGAACCACCACAATACTTTTTTCTTTATAATGTACTGCATACATGAGAAAGTAAAAATGATTGAGTTTATTAGGTTTAGTAGTAGCGGATGAACTTTCACCTGGTAGTAATTATTGATTTAAAGCAACTTCTCTAAATCCAATTAAAGTTTTAGTTTATAGATATGTTTATACTTTTTTTTTCTTTTTGAGCAATTAATCTGCTCGAAAGCAATTGATTCCAGCAATCTCCCCTAAGTTGGTTATAGCTTTAACGAGTTCATTTCCTATCAATAGTCTTTCCAAAAAGTTTCCATCTCTTACAGTCTCATTTCTATGTTTTATAACCTTGATGTTTTTCTTTTGTCCAAAAACAATTTTCTTTTAAATTCTATTATTTTATTTTTGTATTCGTAAACTTAAATTGTATATGAACATTGTATTATATGTGCCAGTGTTATAACTAATTTGATAAGACAATAAACGTTTGGTGTCGTGAAACACCCGTTAGAAACGAAGTTCCTTACGCTTTTCATTAAATATAAATTATAAAATCACAGTAATAACTACTTATACATGGTGGAATTAGAAAAGAGACAAAATTAATATTTGTACAAAACTAACTATTTGTACTAGCGGAGTTAAGGCAAAATTAAATGAAAAACTTTTTATTATCTTTGCAGCGAACGTCTTTCAATTTTCAATAAATAATGTATTGTATATTGAGAAAAAAGTTAATGATAATTTATAGTTAAAGCAGATGGTTGTAGAACGAAAAAGAACTGTCTTCTCAGACTATTAAAAGAAAAAATATAAATCACAAAATCACAGAAACTTCTGCGTATATCAGGTTGAAATTTTACATGCCTGTTTCAATTGTACTATAGGTGATGTATACAAAGTTTCATTCAAATCGTTACGTTAGAACGTAAGATATCGGTAAAAACGTTGTTTTCTTTATTTTAATCGTTTTGGTCCACTTTAATAAATTTAGCGATCTTTATCACATCATAACAGTGTCGGTGTTTGTTTTACTAGAAAAATGTATTTATAAAAGTTGTTTGTCTTATTAAATAGATTAAGTTTTTTTCTGTCCTAAAATTCCAATTTTAAATTTGAAGCTTACGTTTAGGCGAGCGTTGCGCGTGAACGATTAGGCGGATAACTTATTCCAACAAACTTGTCCTGGGCATTGGTAAAATGAACATGTGTACCAAATTACAACTAATTCGGTCAAAATTTACACAAGTTATCGTCATCGGTAGATTTCGTGACGGATTTTGCGTGACGGTGATTTTATTCGTTTTTTTCTGATTCACTCCCGGGCTCCAGGACGTGCCATAAGGAACTTCGCTCCAAAGCTAAAATACCTAAATGTAATAGCACCAAAACCAGTAGTCTGATGATTAGTTTAGCACATAGTATCCTTACACCCTATCATGATCAAACAGGAATTGATTGATTCGTTTCCAAGGTTGCTCACATTTATTTCTAGGTAATATTAACTTTGCATATCCAATTGCAATCACTATGGGACCTGTGTTTAGCCTCCACGCGTCCGTGCATACGACTGACTGACTACTGGCTGCAGACTACAGACAATTTTATTTTAGACATACAATAATGTTATTCCTCGGAATGATCACAATGCTTCTGTTAGTTAAAATACAGGACAATAGAGAATCAGCCCCTTTTATCTATTCCTTTCTATATTGATATGATCGTCGTTATAAAACATAATATGTTATCTCACTGTGAACCAACACTAGATAATGATATGGTATTAAATTGCCATTGGTCTTAAACGAAAGTTGCGAATTGAAAGTTACGCTTGCCAGCCGGCTTCATCTAAACCCTTATTCCTCCCTTCTAGAAACCCTAACTACTTGACAAAACTTGCCTGGATCAAAAACTTTGAAATTAAAATAGATTAATTTAAAGTTTCTTCAAATTTTAATTACTCTTAGATAAGAAAGAATTTACAATAATTTTCCTCCTTTATTAACTTTTGTCTTCATTAAGAAACTTGGTCTTTTATTTTTAACTCAAGTATAATAATTGAATAATTATTATAAATCTTAACAAATCATACTAAGGGAATTGAAATAAACAAGAATTTTATTTTACAGTCAAGACAACTTTTAACGCTCAAATAGCTTTAAGTAGTTAAAGAAAGATTATAATATTCTATTCGTCTAGGGAAGAGTTAAATTTTTGGATTTAAATATTTTTGTATGAAGTAGTTAATTTTGGTGAAGAACTTTCAGCAGCCCGATATAAATATCGAGAAAATTATAACAGCGAAAACAGAAGAAGCTCGTGGATAGTCGAAGAAAGAATGAACTGATAAAGATTGTGTAGTGTTCAAGACACTATGCACACCTGTTCAAGGCACTATGGACGCCTTCTGCTGTACCAGTGAGCCAACCAATCTACAACTTCCATAACTTCCAACCATGGTTTCTTTTGGGAATAAAGGCCCTGGTAACATTTGAGTGGAACCTCCAAGTTCATAGTTCATGCTCAATGGCCCACTCAGCTCTGTAAACAAACCTGACAGCTGGCTACAGCTACAAATTGGAGGGAAAATGGCTTGTACTAGGGAGATAAAGGATGCAGCTCTGTGTGCTGAAGTAGCCCTATGTGTGAGCAAGTGTGGTGGCCAATGTGGTTTTGATTGTTTAACTTAGCTCTAGGTTCTAGGAGTTTGAGTGTATAGGAAGTTGCCCTGGTACCTAGGGAAGTACCAATATCAACAGATCTGGTACCCAGCCCTAAGCGAATCAGATAGACATCCTTCACATTAGACACAAGATAGAGCAATTAATCCGTTCGGAGGCAATTGATTTTTCCAGCCAATCTCCCTGTAGCTTTAAACAGTTTATTTCCTATCAATAGTTTCTACAAAACTTTTCCATCTCTTACAGTCTCATTTGTACGTTTTGATGTTTTATAAAATTAATGAGTTTTTCTTTTGTCCTAAAACTATTTTCTTTTAAATTTTTTTAAAACTTAAATTGTATAAGACCATTATATAATATGTGCCAGTGTTCTAACTTCCTTGCACCCTATCATTGGATGGATAGTCACATTAGTATAATAACAAAAAGCACTTTAAGTAGAAGTGGTATAACATCTCTCCCCACTCCCGTACGTCTCTCCAACCCCGCTGCTCATCACTTGCCACGTATCCACTACATAGTCCTATCAATCCACCTGTCGCCCGATTCTTTGGCATTTAGTGAATAGCATAGACACAAAATAAAAAGAAAGTGTTCCCCTGTTTCATCGTTTAGCCTTCTCTCACTATCCCACTAGTGTATTTACAGACCTACTATTAAATTACTTGTTTTGCTATAAAAAGGATTTGCCAAGGGAAACATTTTGTTAAATTTAAAGTCTTTGCTGTTTTCGTGTAGCCAAAATTATGCAGACTGCAGCAGCAAAAATCGTCCTCACTCTACGTCATTATCAAAATAACAAGTTAACGTAATTTTTAGTTAACGTCTCCAAAGTTGCGATTCTAATTATTATTTTGGTTCCCATCACAATAAATTACATTATTTTATCAATTGTCATTCTTGCTAAGTACCAAGGATTAAAAAATAACTAATGGAAATTTGAAAGGTCCTTAATATAATCTTTGATTAAGGAAACACAAAACTAAAAAAAAAAAGCTCTTAGTTAAAGGCTTGGCTTGCTTATAAACCTCCAAGCAGGATAAAAAAACGTTTAAAAATATATCCAGAGAGCCGGATTAAATTTTTACCCTTGAAGAAGGTTGACAAGTCATATCTAAAATGTGTCGCTTCTTCTTCAATTTTTTTCCGCAACCATTTGCGCTTTTCTCCCTCTCTCTCCTGAACAATCTTTTTATGTGATGAGTTTTAGTAAAAACTTGACAATACATAATATAAGGTCACTGATAAAGACGGAAAGATAAAGAAAGGAAAGTGTATATAGGGTTGAAGGAAATTCGAGGTGTTGGTATGATAGCATGTAATGAAACAAGGTTGGATTTCATTGGATAAGAAACTGGCCTAGGTAATAACACAGTCTCTTTTATATTGGATGGGGGTGTTAACCAACACAAAGGGCTCGAGAAAACCAAACATAACAAGAGGAAAAACCCTTAACTTGTAGTGATAAGGGATTTACTGTCTTCATCATCTGACCCTCGAAACAAACTCTAACACCTTCTAACCCTGTATAAACATCTCTCTTGTTTAACAACACGGCCAGGTTAAACAAACTCCTATCGTAAGGGTGTACATAACCACGTCGTTGAGCACCCAAAATAAACAATAAATCCAAAATTAACTATCTTGTCTTTAGCAAACAACTGGTAACCAACATTATAACTGTGTTTTATTCTAATGCTCTAATTTAATTAACATTTTTGTTCTATACTTAAAGCCCTTTCACACTAGGATCCTCACGGCTCTGGAGCGGTAGCTTTCATATCGGGCGCGTGTGCCGCGCCACTGTGGATACAAACGTGAGCGGGCCTGACGGAGCCTTGCAAGATGGTTTTACTCGAGGCACGGAGAATAGAGCTACTGAAGGGCTGAAAGGGAGGACAGTGGATCTACCCGCATTGAATGGGTTCAGAAATAAAAATACCTCGATAAATTAATTAGTCTTTAATTTGAAAATTTTAAATAATGTTCCAGTAAATATTTAATAACTTTGGTTCTAACCAACATTTTTTTGGAGAGACAAAACCTCCAACATGTGCCAAATGTTTGGGCACATATAATGAATGTAATAAACATAAAACACAGCAACCAAATCGTAGAAACCTCTATATAAACAGTTATAAATGCATTCCATAATTAATTCCGAAATTATTATTTTTTCTATTCAGTGGACGTGGACAAGTTCTTATTAGATTAAAGTCAGTAAATGATGATGAAGATGCTTTTATAATAGGTCATCATGAGATCAAAAAAGGGTAGAAGACTATTTCATTTACTCTTTGTATGAAAATAATTTTAAAGAAGCTTAATTTTAGCAAATTACCAAGCATCCTAGTTGAAGATATCTGAATTAGAAAAGGGTCAGATTAGACTTTGTAGTTTCTAAAATCGAGAAATTGTTCAAGATGTTAAAATCAAAGTAAAAAGCTAATGAAGATGGCCCTTCAAACAACTAAGAGGGGGGGGGGGGAGGATTTTCAACAAACCTCAGAAACTGCTCTAATCTTTGTTTCTCCCATGAAAATCTAATTTACATTTATATTTTTCCATTTACTAATTTGACAAAAGAGTGGTTATTTTCCTTTGACTTAAGCTTCTCGACTACAAAGTTGATTACAACTTAAGAGTAAAAATAAATTAGGTCTCAGTCGGCTCAAAGACGCATTCTCACACATAAACATTTTTGGCTGTAACCAACGTCCTTTTGTATCTTTGTCCGCTCTTATCTCAGAAATTAGATTTTCTCGGGAAAACACATTGTAATTGATATTCAAAGGTAGTGTAATCCTCTTGATATTCCCACACTTGTGTTCCCTTAACATAATATTTTTAATTTAAAAAATGTAATTTTAGAAATAATAAAAAACCTTTTTTTTATTATTTCAAAAAACTTTTGAGTGGCAAAAATCCTAAATTTAAAATCAAAACTAGAACTTATTAGAACTGCGTGAAAAAAAACAGATCCCTAATTGGTGTGGCACATAGGTTCCTCGCATCCTATATAACATACGTTATTTATTGATTTTATGCTTTTACCAGCCACTATTGTGTAATTTGTTTAATTGTGCCCCCAGTTGAACGAAGTTCTATTTAATGAGACAAACAACTTTTATAAATACATTTTTTTTTAGTAAAACGAACACCAACACTGCCATGAATTGATAAAGATCGCTAAATTTATAAAAGCGGGCCTAAACGATTAAAATAAAGAAAACAACGTTTTTACCGATATCTTACGTTCTAACGTAACGATTTAACTGACAATTTGTATACATCACCTTTAGTACAATTGAAACAGGCATGTAAAATTTCAACCTTAAACAAGCAGAAGTTTGTGAGTTCGGGGTTTATATTTTATTATAATATTTAATTCGAGTAATATGCCGACGGAGTCTGAGAGGACAGTTCTTTTCCCACTCTACAACCATCTTAAGCTTTAACTATAAATTCATAATTAACTTTTTTCTCAATATACATTATTTATTGAAAGACGCTCACTTTAAAGATAATAAAAAGCTTTTCTTTTATTTTTACCTTAACTTCGCTAGTACAAATAGTTAGTTACTTTTAATTTTGTCTCTTTTCTAACTCCACCATGTATAAGTAGTTAGCATCGTATACTAATTTTGGAACTGTGATTTTATAATAAAAAAATTGATTTTATAATTTATATTAAATGAAAAGCATAAGGAACTTCGTTCCTACCGGGTGTCCCGCGACACCACAGGTACAATAAAATTTTTAATCTATCAAAATTGTTTTATTCTGTGCAGGACCAATAATGAGCTAATTATGACCTACCATACAAATTTAATTAAAATCAGATGTGTAGTTTTTAAGATATGTTGGTTCGCATATATTGAGCGACGCAGACTTACCGACCGACAGATAGACAGGGAACCAAAAATGTTCCCTAATGTATGGAATGGATTTCTGTCTAAGTATTTCGGAGACATAAAATATTTTGTTCTTCAGAACGATGGCATAGCTTCCGCTACCGTAAGCTCGGAAGCAAAATATTATAGAGAGATCGATTTTCTTTATATAATAAAAATGACACCCCGATGTGAAATAGATACGTTTAACTATAATATGGAAGCGCTGTTTTTAGAACATTGTGAAAAGTCATGGAGGATTCTTAAAAACTATTCCAAATGTTTGATCACAATGGATCGTGATCATGTATTCGACCAAAATGAGAAATTTATTAGGTGGGATTGAGTAAATTTTTCTGTCATGAGGTTGCTAAAACGTAAAATTACGAAATTAATAGAATAATTAATATAAAAATACATTTTTGAAAACTGGTCTTAATTTCAACTATGTTTTTCTCTATTCTTCACCTTAATGGTTTCCATGTGCAAAATTTGGGGAATATTGAAAGACGGGAAGTGGTTCAAAATTAGGGTAATAGGCGTGCGATGAAACTTAAAAAGCAATGTCATATAAGACCAGTAAAAACAGTTATAAATTGTCTTATAAATTGTTGTTTGCGAAGAATATTAATTCTTTAATTCGGTTCTTTTAGACGGATATGATCAAAAATAATGACCAGTGGGAAAAAGCTGGGTAATAGTCCATTTAAATATAAGTAAGAGAACGGAAATGGAGCTGGGTTGGACATTCTCTAAGGTGGAAAGACGTTTCAATATGGCGAATGGCCTTAAGAGTGGAAACTGCAAGGAGTAAGATAAATAAAGAGAGGTAGAAAGACATGGAATAGGACGATTGATGAATAGAAGTAAGACTTATTGGGAGAAAGTGACATGAAGTAAAGACGATTAGTCAAGACCGAAGAAAATCATGTGAATTCGTGAAAACCTTATGCTCCAACACGAAGCCATAGAAAAATAAAATGAAAGTCAGATTGTTTAAAATGAAAATACAAATTTAAGATTATAGAGGAAGTTAATTTCTATCTTCCTTTCACAAGCTCCTATAACGCATGAGTTCCAAGATAAATTCCCGATTACGTATAGGGGACCCTCGGTTAGTGTGCACCAAGCATCGTGATATAAATTGGTAACTAATTAGTGAACTGATGTCTATCTGCAGAATTCCAACAATACATACACAATGACTTAATGAGCGAATTTTCAAAGAAATCTGCGTATTATTGGCTTATGATAATATAGGAACATTTTGGTTTAGAATTTGGATGGGTAAAAAAAAAAATTTTGGTACACACAGGTACGGGGTACAAAAGCCAAAATAGTATTTACCCTTCAAGATGTACATAGTTGGAAAGCTCTTTAAGAGTACAGTAATTGTTGTTATGTACAATTTTATCATATTTTCATTTAAAAGGGGAGTAAAATGGGAAAAACATGTTTTTATGGTATTTTTGACCCTAAATGGTCAATATTTGACCCCTAAATGAACTCCAAAAATTCTGCCCAACGAACTCATCCTTTCTTTTGATAATAGTAAAATTTTAATATTTGTTTGAAATTTTTAAGTGCATCCTAAGGGGAGATATCGTCTGGGGTGACACATTATATATACATACATACATATATAAAAAAAAGTTAAAATTTAGGGATCGATTCAGAATGGCCTGAAACAGATTTCCATGAAAAAATGTTTCCAAAAATTTTCATTACAAAAATGTTGAAGCCATTGCAATAGCTTAATTTTCTTCGAAAATTCGCTAAAAAGTATTTTCTCAAAAAAAAATATAATATAAAAAAAAATATATACGCAGGGTGACTGGCGATAAAGTTTGGAAAAGATATAGGGCGATAGTACACCTCATGCGGAACAAAAATTACCATATATACCATAGGTCAATTCTTAACCGTTCTCCCACTAGGTCAAAATTAC
>KZ651697.1:79900-91229 GCA_001010745.2 Gerris buenoi | reverse complement strand
AGTTCGCAATAGGTTTTCTGTTTTTGGGCAAAAAAGTTTAACTTATATACCAAATTTCAAGTCTATAGCGTAAGTAGGTTGGGAGATATAATCCAAGTTGCGACGGACGGACGGACGGACGAACTACCAAAAGCATAAGGGTTTCTAGGACGACCTCGAAACCCTAAAAATATGAAGTTAAAATGATGTTTCAGGCACCTCTATAACCCGGAGTGGGGCGAAATATAGCCATTATTATATTTTAAACACACATCGTTTTATTACCCTTCACGACCCACATCTACACCTTTAGTTATTATAAAACGGACAAAAAAGGAAAAAAAACTATGTAACTAACTAACGATATAGCCGTTTTTCTAGAAAAAAATCTAGTTCCTGAGAAAACAGATTTAAACATGGACGGAGAGAGGCCGAGTTCGATTTCTCTTTGAGAATTCATTTTGATGATAAATTTTGTTATAATGTTCAATGATAATTAAATATACCTTTGACAACACAAATACTAATAAATTGAAAACACTGGAGTAGTAGGTATTATGTCACTCTGGCCGACCACTACTCCTGACCCCATACATCATACCCCCACTCCTTGAGGCCACGCCCACCTCCTACTCCTCCCCCTTCCCCACTTATTGGGCAGTGTCATTTATTGGACATTAAGGTGTTAGCTTATTGGTCAGTGTCAATTATTGTGTATTAAGGTGTTCGTTTTATTGGGCAGAGTCTCTTCTTTAGATACAATTCTAAAGAAAACCGGGGTTGTATATAAAACTGTTTAAAATATATTTCTATTTCTCTATACCCTATATCCATACAATGAGAAGAATTACCCAATTCGAATCCGAATTAATTCTTTAAAATAGGAAATATATTTATATACATAGTATATGTATTCAGAGTATCAACAATATGTTAATCTTGAGGTTGCATCATAAGCTTGCAGAGTAGTTGGAAAAGAAGTTGAAAAGAAGAATTCTCTGTACTCAGCTAAAAATATAGGTACTAAAATATTTTTGTTTATAAAAAAATAATAAAATTATAATTTCATCTAGATATAATAGTCAAGGTGCCCATAGGCAAAAAAGTCACTTATACCTACATACTCTTTCCAAACCTTGTTGTATGGCTTGTCTGACACTGTTTTCCTCTGAGACTTTTTTTTTTAGTTTTGGGGAGTTTTTCTATTATTTGGGCGCTTTAACTTTGACGCCTTTGACTGGAAAATCGGAAAAAGTTCTGCGTCAGACAATATTTAAATGTTGATTTATAGGATTCAAATAATGTATCTTGAGAAAATCAGCTGTTTATTAATCAATGATCCTAATTAATTTTAATTAATAATAATAAATATTAATTAATTAGAACTATTAATGCATTAATTAATTATTAATAACCAGCTGATTTTCCCAAGATGCGTCAAAATTTTAGGGTTCAAATAATAAAAATAACGCCCCAAAACTAAAAAAAGTCACAGAGGAAAATGGTGTCAGACTTGGCCTAAACAAGCCATACAAAAAGGTTTGGAAAAAGTATGTATAAGTGACATTTTGCCTATGGGCACCCTGACTATAATACAATGCCACAAATCAAATTAAAAATAAAAATAATTATTAAAAATAAATAATATTAACCTTAAATTAAAACAATAATGTGTGGAAATCCGTTATGTCTTAAATAATTTGTTGGGATTATTAGTCAATAATTAAGAATAATACGTGGGATTGGCTTCAAGGTCAATGACCGGATGTGTACCAAGGTCATTGACACCGGATGTGGACAAGTGTTGCGGGTTTAGTGGGGGATCAGAGGGGTGGGGGTACCCGCCACCAAGGGGTTGCACATTAGCCCTGTGCTCAAATTCTCTTATTTACCCTACTACCCTACACCACCTGATGGTTTTTCGAAGTTTAAAATCCGTGATGCCGAGTAGCGGAGACGAGGCTCGTCCTTCCCGTGTGTGGCCAATCCCAGCGCCGAGCTATTGCTATTATACATTTGGACCACCACATCTTAAAAACTACTTGTCCAATTTTAATACTTGGATATATTCTATGGCTCTTAAACTTTAGTAGAAATGGTACAAAATTAGTGCAATAAAACAGTATAATAAATTGCGGTTTTTTGTCTTTTTCTACTACATATAACGTTTAAAATACTATAACGTTTAAAATAATAAACAGTATAATAAATTGCAGTTTTTTTGTCTTTTTCTACTATAACGTTTAAATAATTTAAAATTAAAATTTATTGAGCGGCTTTTGAACATGTTTAGTGGGCAAGATGAAGNTTCAAATAATGTATCTTGAGAAAATCAGCTGTTTATTAATCAATGATCCTAATTAATTTTAATTAATAATAATAAATATTAATTAATTAGAACTATTATTAATTAATGATTAATAACCAGCTGATTTTCCCAAGATGCGTCAAAATTTTAGGGTTCAAATAATAAAAATAACACCCCAAAACTAAAAAAAAGTCACAGAGGAAAATGGTGTCAGACTTGGCCTAAACAAGCCATACAAAAAGGTTTGGAAAGAGTATATATAAGTGACATTTTGCCTATGGGCACCCTGACTATAATACAATGCCACAAATCAAATTAAAAATAAAAATAATTATTAAAAATAAATAATATTAACCTTAAATTAAAACAATAATGTGTGGAAATCCGTTATGTCTTAAATAATTTGTTGGGATTATTAGTCAATAATTAAGAATAATACGTGGGATTGGCTTCAAGGTCAATGACCGGATGTGTACCAAGGTCATTGACACCGGATGTGGACAAGTGTTGCGGGTTTAGTGGGGGGTCAGAGGGGGGATGGGGAACCCGTCATCAAGAGGTTACTCATTAGCCCTGTGCTCAAATTCTCTTTTTCTCCGTACTCACTGGGCTAAGTATTTATGAACTCGTATATAAGAAAGTTTGACTGAGTTTTGAATTTTCTCAGAAAGATTTATTTCTTTTAACTCCTAAAATAAAATAAAAATCAAACTAATAAAATAAAAGGAAAAGTAATAAAATAAAAATTAAACTAATAAAATAAAAGGAAAAGAAGAATATTCAAATAACGTTATTAAACTTAACACCTTCTTTACTTCGTATCATATATTATTGCTGTTTGACGGATATTTTTAGGTGTTGTATAATTACTAAATAATCAAAAACTTTTCGTTTTCATATATTCTTACTCAGAAACGTTTCGACCCTTCTCTGCTTTATAAGGTCATTTTCAATTAAATTTTGTTTTAAGTCAAAAGAACATTTAGATGTGAGTCATAATTAATATTCCTCAAAGAGAGTTTGTCAAGATTATAAATATAATATGAAAAGTACAGTACATTACTTTACACCAACTGCACAGTCTAAATATTAACAACATTTTAAAACTTAAAAATAAATGAAATAACAATATAACATATATATCACATTATTAGGATATGGTAAAAAAGTATACTTTTTTACCATATCACGGTGTGGCACGGTAAAAAAGTATACACGGATGTAAACAGGAATAAACAGGACAATTAAGTAGATTGAACCACTCACTATATTTACCAAAAAAAAAAATCATACATTTTTCCCTGTTTCTGCAGCAACTGTAGGCCTAAAAGACGATTAAATATTTGTATTTATATTTATATTATGCTTATCCATAAGAATATAAATAAATGTTATGAAGAAATAAAATATAATTATAAAAATAAATATTGATTCATAATGCTGGTTGGTGAAGAAATGATATTACTTTCTTTGCAATTTCAAGAATTAAAACTATGTAAGCTTGAGAAAAACCAAGAAAAGATTCGAAGTATTGCAAAAGTGGAGTCTTTTTAATTCGTTAAGACGCTCGAATAGCAGTCACTAAAACTGATATTTCTTTGGAAGAGACTTAGGTCCGGAATAATTTCGATAGTGTTAAATATTATATTATTAAAAAGGTAGACTGCTAAAAAATAGGTCAAATATAAATTTAAATGCTCCTTTCATCTTCTGANATTTAATAAATATAATTGTTTTCAACTTTTTTAAAAGTCATTAATAAATATAATTGTTTTCAACTTTTTTAAAAGTCATTAATAAATGTGTTTTTAAAAAACCTCTATATACTATTTAAACAAATTATAAATTAAATTTTTAAGTTTTTAGTAAATCATACTATGCAAAGTTTAAATTTTAATTTAAATCTAATTATAATTATGTTTTACTGTCTGTCTTCTGTAGTTAATAATAATTATAATTTGATTTAAAAAAAATTATATTTCATAAATCCACTTTTATTAACCAAATTAATGTTAAAATGAATGAAAAACGTAAAAAAATATACCTAAAATCTATTATCTGATCTATTGTAGTATTACCATGGTATCTCAAGGTAAAGGCTGTGCAAAATGGCCGCCTCCTTGAGCAATGCTCATTCGACATCTTTTTGTCAAAGATGCCACAGCTGATAATGTCATGTTTCTTTGCCCTTCACTAGCTGCAAGGACGACATGTTTTTTTCTAGAACGATGGTTTGTTCGTCCACTTAGAGTCGGAATATTTTGAAGTATTTGGTATCAATTTAAAGCGTATTAATAGCGCCTACTTTTCCTAACTTTGTGCGCATTTATCTCATTTGGGTCATAGCGAAAAGTGCGCTTAAAGTTTTTCAGATTGTTTTAAGAAATCTATTTTTTTGTTTTCAAACAGCTTTGGTCACACTAAAAATGCAACAAGTCAACTAAAGCATACATAATTTTATGGAAAATTTTCTGCTCTTTCCAACGATGGTTCATTCATTGTTCCAAGATTAATATTTTTTTGAGTTATTTCAGTTTTTTAGGGTAAAGGTTGATTGTTTTTAACACAGTCTATTTTCGCTTATAGTTCCTACACCGTTGAGAATTGGACTATAGCTCATATGAACTTTTTTGCTCCAAATGACCTGTAGATATACCCCCTTTTCTATGGCTACTTAAAATTGATACACCCTGTATATATATATATACACACAGTATGTCCAGGGATGGAGTTCAAAAAATTCAATTTTCGAAGAAAAGTCACTCTTCATAAAATCTCCTGCTTGATCTTAAATGAAGATTTATAGTATTGATTTTTGTTCAAAATGTACCCTGTACCCAGAAAGTACAATTTCCTAAAATCGTACAAGAGTAGTAGTAGTAGTAGTCTAGTACTTCCTACTAGAACGGGTAGGATGAACCACATGTTCAAACCATGCAATTAGGCCATCACTTAGGCCCTTTGTACGCCCCGCGGTAGAGAGTTGCAGTTGCAGCCACTTCACACATCATACATATGTACATTGTACCGCCGAAGCGAGTATGATGTGATCAATAGTGAGCCATATAAATCAGAGNCATAATATTCCTCAAAGAGAGTTTGTCAAGATTATAAATATAATATGAAAAGTACAGTACATTACTTTACACCAACTGCACAGTCTAAATATTAACAACATTTTAAAACTTAATTTTAAAAATAAATGAAATAACAATATAACATATATATCACATTATTAGGATATGGTAAAAAAGTTTACTTTTTTACCATATCACGGTGTGGCACGGTAAAAAAGTATACACGGATGTAAACAGGAATAAACAGGACAATTAAGTAGATTGAACCACTCACTATATTTACCAAAAAAAAAAATCATACATTTTTCCCTGTTTCTGCAGCAACTGTAGGCCTAAAAGACGATTAAATATTTGTATTTATATTTATATTATGCTTATCCATAAGAATATAAATAAATGTTATGAAGAAATAAAATATAATTATAAAAATAAATATTGATTCATAATGCTGGTTGGTGAAGAAATGATATTACTTTCTTTGCAATTTCAAGAATTAAAACTATGTAAGCTTGAGAAAAACCAAGAAAAGATTCGAAGTATTGCAAAAGTGGAGTCTTTTTAATTCGTTAAGACGCTCGAATAGCAGTCACTAAAACTGATATTTCTTTGGAAGAGACTTAGGTCCGGAATAATTTCGATAGTGTTAAATATTATATTATTAAAAAGGTAGACTGCTAAAAAATAGGTCAAATATAAATTTAAATGCTCCTTTCATCTTCTGAAGTGTACTGGTGTAGAGTTTTTATTTTTAACACTCGATAGAAGAGGTCTGTTTTAAAAATATACGAGGTTTCTGAAACTTTATGATCTTAAGATCGTGGTACTTTATAGAAAGTGTTTATGTCGGAAGTCTTAGACTTGAGAATCCATTAAGACTGGTAGGAAAGGGACATGACTTAACTTCTGCCTGAGATACTCCGTTTCACCAAGTGAAGTTATCAGACTCGTTTCATTACAGTTTGCTGACCCTCCACCTGTTATCTACATCTGTACACCTCCACCCCCCACCATCATTTCACTATTGAATGATCAATAAACTCTGTCTAAACGTTTCCAAGTGTCAGTCACAGCTTGAAACAAGCATAACAGCACAAATTCACGAACAGTCTCAAGTCGGTCAAGTGGAAGTCAACAGTTAAATGTCTGTCATTTGTTAAACTCATTGTTAAATGTCATTCTCCATTGTATGCTGTCAATATCAGCATCATGATTTTTATTAATCACATTACATAAATAATAAATATTTCTATAATCAATGTCCTTCAAACAAGTAATCGACGCGAATAAGTTAGGAAGCTATGTGATCGTTCTGAAGAACGAAACATTTTTAGGTCTCCAAATTGATTTTTTCTCTTCCACATGAGCACAGACATACATTTATTTACACTCATAGCTTCAAAATTAATTATCTGATGTGTATGAAACTTTTATAGTTTATCGAAAATAGAAAATAGCCCGCAGATAGCCCTAGATTAATTTGAAAGGTTTGCGCTCTTTCACTTTTGCAAAATTGATACTTTAATTTATGCAAAAAAAAAAAAAAAATCCAAACAATTTCGACAAATTAAAAATACAGGGGAAACAATTAAACAAATTATACAATAATGGCTTGTACAAGTATAATATCAATAAAGTACGTGATAGGATGCGAGGAAGCTATGTGTCACTTATTGGCAGTATATTTTTTAAAAAAATATTCATTCCTAAAGACTAACAAAAAGTAAAAAAATAAAATAAAAATAGAGCAAACACGACATTTCGATCACACAACAACTCCTATCATTCTCAATAGAAATCATAAGCAATAGAAAGTAGGGAATCAATGCGCCATGCCACACTAATTGGCAGACTATTTACAACGAATAACAGTTGTAAAAATGATCATCTTCTAATAATTGGTTTTGACTGAGATTTTGTAATACCACTTAAGTAGTAATTATGACTAGAGAGGATCATATATAATGTAACACAACAATTTTTTTTTTTCACCAGTTTTATGTAAAACGGGACAATATTAATGAGTTAATTTTTACTCTAACCTCTCTAGTCAGACTATCATCTAATGTTTTATATTTTTATGAGTTTCTTTATTTATATTTTTCTTTATATTTTTATAAGTTTTTTTATTTTAATTGAAGGTTTGTACGTATTTTTTTGATCATAGTTTTTATTTGAAGAATAAAGAAAAAAGGTTAAGAGACTTTGTGGAGCAGCTGAGCTATGGTTGTAGGTTAGACTGATACAGATAGGGGGTTCAGTTCGGGGGAAAGTCTAGTTGAAACACAACTGCTTTGCCACAGGAAAAATATCTCCATTTCAATATAAATAAATCCAAAAGGAAAAGCGGACCTTTATTTATCTCCTGATTTTGTTTCTTTGTTTAGATTGAGGTCATCTGAAAATGGACGTTTCTTTGTCAAGATGTCACTTTAGGGTCGTCTGATAAATCTTTTTTGAAAAATATTTTCCCTTCTTGTATTATAAGGAAATACACAAGGGATTGTCTTGAGTCCATTTATAACGGTTAACAATCTACTAGGAAGGGATCCAATCTTACAGCCAAATATAAATTTATTCGCTGATAGATAGAGCATAAGAATTTCCGGGGCTATCTGCGAGCTACTATCAACCAACTATCCAAATTATACATAAATCAGAGGAGTACTTTTAAACTAGTGTCAATAAATCTAAACGCTAAAAGTAAAAACTTCGTAAACTTGCAACAAAATGATAATGTCAATGTAAAGAAACTTTACTACCTGTCTGTAACTGTTGTTGTTATAATTAAACTTTAAACAGTCAATGACATTTTATCTCTTACCCTCTAAAACACCTCTTAGCGTTAATTATAATAATTTATTTATTTATTCAAAAATAGGATAAAAATAAGATAAAAAAAAGGTAAACATTCTTTTTCGACAAGAAAATATAATATACATAAATGCTTCAAGGTGGTTTTTAATTTATATTTACATTTTCTTTTTGTTAAAATGCGATACTCCAAAAAAGGATGAAGATATGAATATATTAAGCCTCAGTATTTTGCTCGGATTAAATCCTTCCCTTTTAGTTAAAACAAATCCTTTAAACTGGCATTTAAAATTATACAAATTTCAACTCTACTCGCTAAGCTTTGTAAATAAATTTATAAATTAATAAATGACAAGATTATACCAGGATTCAGGGTATAGTAATCATTCCGGAGAGACATTTTGTACTTTATTATTTCTTAGTAGCGAATCATGTTCAACACTCTCGAACTTACTTTTTTAAAAAGGTTTATTTTCTATAAAAAATTCAAGTTTAAGAACTACATAGACTGCCTCTAATATTTAGGTAAGAGTTAATAAGGATTAATAAGTTAATAGTTATTAAGGAAACAACAAAGTATTAACTTAGGATTATTTTTGAAATACAATGGCAAAATAAAAATGAATAAAATGCACTTAATGAAGTTACAGAATATAATAATGAAGTGCTTTAGTATAAAAATGAAAATGCGAAAGTATAAAATGATAATGCTAATATCTTAAATGACAATGCGCCTAGACATGGGTGAGGTCCGCTTATATAGAAAATGTAGCGCTGATGTCAAGATTAAGTTGTAAGAGTGTGTTCAGTGTTTCTATGAATTGTCAAAGTCAGCTTGTGTGGCCTATAGCTTCCTCAACAGATGACTAATTTTATATAAATAATATGTGGTTATAAGGAATGGGCACCGGCGGTTGAAATTACTCTGGCATCAATGGGTTAATTTTTCACAACCGCCTGAAATATGTCATCAAAATCGGAGCGGTAAGTTTTATGGTATGCACAAATGTTAAACAGCATATACACTTTTATTTTTCACTATTTGGTTGCAGCAATTATTGTCAACCACATATTTTTTAATCTTCTTTGCCATCCTAACGTTTTAAGATAAGTGCATTCTCAAACATGTTGACCAACAGATATATATTTTTGGACACTTACTTTGTGTCTGAAATGCATTTCTGGTAAGGAAATTTAGAATTTGGAAACACAAAAGAGACTGTTCTTCCATAGAGAATGTTATTACTATTCGGTAAGTTCAGAAGCAAAATACAATATTAACTTAAATATATTTTTAACATTTCTTATACATATATGTCCACTTGGATCTCACATCTCTTTCTCAGGCGAACAAAAAACCAAATTATACCTAGTTTTTCAAGGAAAGGGCAATATATTATAAACTTTTTTTTCCCTTACGAGTGCAGGGACAAAATGTTTAATTGGATGCGGATGACAAGTGGGACAACGTGGAGAGGAATTTTCGAGTCAAGTGCTATTGATTAGTGGCACGAGCACCCACTTCACAGCACCACATACGCTTAAAAATTCCTTTACTCTCCCTGTTTTAATCTTTGTATATTTATGGGGGAAAGCGGGATTGGTATTTAGAAGTAGGTTGGTCGTTCCAATACTACATAGGTCAATATGATAATTTAATCTCTCGTACTTTGACCTCACTTTCAATATTCTACTATTTAAAAAAAGTGTGGAAGGTTGTTAAATTATACTAGATAGAAGTTAGTATAGTGGATCTAAGTACTGGAGGTTAGCATAGTAATCTAAATTCTGGAAGTTAGTAAAGAATAGATTTTATAGTGGATCTAAGAACTGTAGGGTAAGTGCGAGTATAGTTTAGTAGAGAAGTAAAATTATGATCTGCAATTGGCTTAATTATGTTATGATACTTTGTATATACATAAATAGGTACCTTGCAATAGTAGTAATGAAAATCTAGCTCGAGAACTCCTAAAAAAAAAAAAAAAAAAAAAAAAAATTAAACAAATGACGAACCAATGAATGGAGTTCTTGTATCAAAGAAATAGTGAGATGCTTCTCAAAATATCAAATTTGTAGGCGCAGGAATTTAAATTTGATAAAGTCTTGTAAAGGGAAAGACATTATCGAAATACTAACTCACTAGTTACAATTATGCTTAATCATCCTCTTTTTGTAACGATATTAAGCATTCCTCTAGTATAGTTTGACAGTGAGTATATTTGTATTATAATATGCTCCTTATTAAAGGTATTGCAACATAGGTTTGACAAGTAACATTTTTAGGTATATTTATAAACTTAATACATTTTCTAAAAACCTTATTAATTTATCATTTTTTTTAAACGCTAAACAGTCTCTTAGTAAATCCTTAAGGGTAACTAAATATGTAGGTGACATCTCGATTATCGGGGAGGATTTACATATTATTTTAACTATATATAGTTCAACACTGACGGGTTTTGACCACTTTAGTTAATACTGTTACGTATGGATACTTAACTATTGTGGTTTTTTGACAATTAACTGCTCAATTCACTCTTCGAGTTAAAATAACAATTAAGGGAACTGCACAATACATCAAAATTTCAGAAAAAATCAGACAAACTTTCTATTATATGGTTTAAATTACCTAATGAAGACTGTTCTAAATTTATCCTACATTTTCAGTATATTTCATCTCGAAAAATGTATATTTTATTCGAGAATAAAATCTAAGGAAGGCCTTTGTATACATTATTTCACACATTTAATAAATATTAAAAATAACATAGGATTATATTTAATACCCTGTGGAAATCTAAATCTGATTATCGTAATTATAAAAAATTATTAATTATATATGATAAAGATTAAAAAACAAGGAAAGTATTAATCAGGTTTTTTTTTTAAATAAAAAAAAAACCAAACTTATATTAATTACCTTAGAGAGATTAATTTCCGTTTAAAAAGTTTTCAAAAGTAAAACCGGTGAAAAGGGTTTAGTCGAAGCTTTTCCAACCTGGCAAAATTGATCCCTTGGACAAAGTACACTTCTCATTAATTATCCTAATATCAAATAAATTAATCCACGTAAAACAAAGCCAGAATGGAAAATCCCCCTAGGCCTTTATATCTGACCAATAAATGCCACCATTATTATAAACTTATTATATAT